>PVJX010016912.1:0-39376 GCA_004027295.1 Dolichotis patagonum
CATGGTAGGACTTCTAAGAAGGATAATATTAAATCAGCAATAGCTGTCATAATGTTTTCTTCAAAACAGCTGTTCATATCATCACGTATGATATAGTCAAACAAAACAGGATAACACCATTCCAACTGATGATTTAAAACTTTGAAAGACTTCGAAGCTATGAGATGGGGCCTCATGCTTACCATAAAGTTTTATATACGAAGAGTGGAATATCTTTATTGAGAGAAAGCTCCTGTCTGGAGAGAGACAGAAGGGGGTCCAAGCGGGTTGCCCTGGATTCTGTCTTTTCTAGGGACTTTTATAGAGTAAAACCAAGGGTTCAATGTGGGGGAAGACTGGGAACTCACAAAGCAGATGGGCATAAATTGGGACATAACTATAGTTAGCCAATAAGATCAATAGTTCAGGTAAAATTGATTACATTAGGGACAAATGGGAAAGCAAGTCACGTAGGAAGTGGGCATTCTTACAGAGCAGTGACTCTTTGCTAGGGGGATGGGAACTATTTAGGGTGTCAATCCTTAGGATATGGGTACATTTATATGGTCTTTTGTCTTGAGGCCTGGTCCACACGGCAGGAGGTGTCAGCTTCCCCTGCAGTTTCCAGGTGTCAGCACTGGCTCTATTGAGGACCTAGCCCTGTTTCACTGCCTACAGTATTTTTGACTAACTCAGCCGCCTGCTACAGTATCTCTAACTGCCGTTCAAAAACCATGACCCTGTCAGGCTTTAAGAAGTTTGTGATCCCTCATTGTCCCTTTCCCCTCACAGCAGTTTGGGTTACTTCTGCAGAGGGGGAAATGTAGCAGGCAGCTGAGTTAGTCAAAAATTCAAGATCAGTCTGGCCAGCATAGGAAACCCTGTCTCAAAATAAAATTGCTTTAAAAATTTGGACGAAGAATAATTGATGAAATTTCAAGCCAGAGAAGACTTTCTAGACAAACTGGGATTTTTTTTGTAGGAAGAAAACAATTTGGATTAGTAAAATTTCAGGGGAAGAACATTTTAAATGGAATAAGTGTAGTGGGGAAATAAGTTTATATCACTAAATTAAGCTTTAAGCAATAAATTAATGTTGCCCTTGCATCAGTAATTTTCCTTTTTGTTAGGATTTTCAGTGTGATTAAACAGCAAAATATGAGATAACAGAGACCTTTATTCCCAAGGACGTGAAGAGAAGTCCACGACCACAGACAGCCTGGCCTTCTCTAACCTGCACATGTGGGTTAGGGTACTCATGTAACCTCTGACGGGGCAACGTCCAGGGTGGGCACAGGTAACACACAGGTTACTGATTGGGGCTATTTTTGCGCCACTGGCAAAGGTGACTACAGTTTGGTCCTGCCCCTTCGTCCTGCCTCCCACTGCAGCTTTCCAGGGCACAACTCTTTCACTTTTTATGTTTGTGTGTGTGTGTGTGTGTGTGTGTGTGTGTGTGTGCACGTGTGTATTTTGCTGGTGATAGGCAAGTACTCTATTGAACTACACTCCCAGCCTTACATTATTTGTATATATTATCATGTGTCAACTTGAGAAGTTTAGAAGCTTAACTGAGAGACTCAACAAGGAACCAGGGTTTTTACTTTGTAAATATTCTCATCCCGTGCAAAAGAGGGCGAGGAGATTTTGTGAGTGCTGTATCTGCCCTAGGGCATGTGGATTGGCCTGCATACACTATAAGGTAGGAGAAGAGGCTTGTTTTTCCTCTTTTTTTGCTCTGGCTGCTACCTTGAAGTGTTGCCCCTGTGCCATGCCACCCTGTCTTGGAGCCAACTGAGTATGGACTGAAACCTCCAAAAACTGTAAGAAATAAACATTTCTTTCCTTCACGTTGAGAGCCAGGTAGTTTGTCTCAACAATGAGAGAACACCACATGAGAAGAATATTTTAAGTGGTATAAGAGTAGTGGGGAAAATATGTTTATATCTTTAAACTAAACTGTAAGAGTATAAATTGATGTTGCCTTTGCATCAATATTTTTCCTCCGTGTGTGTGTGTGTGTGTGTGTATTTTGCTGGTGATAGGCAGGTGCTCTACTATTGAACTACACTCCCAGCCTGACATTATTTTTATATATGATCATTAACTGACAAAGAAAATATCCTATAATTTTTCTTATAAAGCAAATTAATCAGAGAATCAAGAATGAGGGCTTCTTTTGATTAAACATAGCAGTCAAAGTTATTAGTAAAAATTACATAGATTTGATATATATGATATTTAACATTTAGTAAGTTTCTATATGATACAAGACACTCTGGGCACTTACCAAGTATTTTTAAATGTAGTTTTTACAATCATCGGAGGCATATATTACTCTTATCTTCGTTTTATAAATGAGAAAACTGAAGCACAATGAGTTTTAAGTAACTTGTCTAAAGTCCACATCTAGGAAGTGGCAAAGAACTGAAATTGAATTGAAAGATTTTATTGCAGGTTGACTGTCTCTGCAGTCTTAAGTTTAATCATATCATATGATTGACTGGGAGTGAACAGGAGGTATTTTTTTGTCTTTTTAGGGCTAGAAAACAAGTGTTAGGCCATAAGAGAAGTGAGATCCTTCTGGGAAGGCTTGATGATAAGAATCAGTAATTATTCATAGAACTTGCCTTCCACAGATAGCTTGAGTCCTTAATGAGAACATATAATTTTACATATATTATTTAAATATATAATATGTAATTTTAAGATATTTTTGTTCTGATGGAGATTGAAGCCAGGGTTTACTGACTTACATCCCCATCCCCTTTTTTAAAATTTAAATTAAATTTTTATTTTTATAAGAAAATGTTTTGCTATGCTGCCTGGCATGGCCCCAAACTTGCCATCCATCTGCTCAGGCTACCAAGTACCTAAGATATAGGAGTGTGCCACTACACCCAGCCAATTTTAAATATAATTTAATATGCTTATTTTAAAGTAATTTCTAAAAACACTTTTTTATAAAATATAAAAGCATTGCAGATTAGACAAATCTCCTTTGACTCTAATCTCAAATCTATTATATCTATATCATCTTGTACCTGTAGGTTCATCTTAGAATTTTATTAGATTGCCTCTGTGTATGTGTGTGTTTATATGTGTTTTAAATAAATGACATATCTTCTCTGATATAATATGGAATTATATAGACATATAGAATTTTTCACTTACATAGTACTTATACATTTTACTTAAAGAAAATGCATAATATTGTTATATTAGCTTGCTTTTAACATAAATTACCATTTTGTGCATGCTCCAGTCTTACATAAATATATATGAATATATATATTCTTAAATATACATATATATGCATGTCATTGTTACACAAATATTACAAATTGTGCTGCTATAAATATGGCTGTACATATATCACTGTGGTATGATGCTTTCAATTCTTCTTGGAAAATACCCAGAAGTAGGATAGCTGTGTCAAAAGGGACCTCTAGTTCTAGTTTTTTGAGAAACCACCAGATTGATTTACACAGTGGTTGCATCAGTCTACACTCCTACCTACAGTGGAAAAAAGTTCCTTTTCCCCCACAGCTCCTCTAGTAATTGTTATTGGTTGATATGTTGATGGCAGCCATTCTTTCTGGAGTGAGATGGAATTTCAGTGTTGTTTTAACTTGCTTTTATCTAGTGACCAATAATGCTGAACATTTTTTCAAATATATACTTGCCATTTGTATTTCCTCATCTGAGAAGTGTGTATACTCATACTGGATGGCCATTTTTGGATTGGGTCTTTCAATTTTGGGAGTCTGATACTTTTTAATTCTTTATATGTTCTAGATAGAAGTCTTTTGTCTGAAGGACTGTTAGCTAAGATTTTTTCTCAATTCATGTGCTTTTTTTCACTCTGTTGGTCAATTCTTTTGACATGCAAAAAAATGGTTTTTTTTTTGATACTGAGAATTGAACTCATGACCTCATGCTTACCAGGCAAGTTCTTGAGCCCCTGAGCTAAATCCTAGGCCTGAAAAAACTTTTTAATAAGATGAGATCCCAGTTGTTGATTCTGGGAAGTATTTCCTGTGCAGTTTGAGTTTTGTTCATCAGTTCTTTGCCTATGCATATGTCTTCAAGATTTCCACCTGCTTTGTTTTCCAGAAGATTTACTGTTTTGTTTTAATATTTAGATCTTTGACCCATTTTGACTTTAGTTTAAGGCATGATGATATACATGGGTCCAGTTTTACACAAGTTGGCATAGGGAAAGCAAGTTTTTCCAGCACCAATTATTAAAGAGACTGTCTTTCTTCTAGTGGACATGTTTGGCCTCTTTGTCAAAGATAAAATGGCTGAGTGTGTTTGTAGTTCTGGCTGTATCTTTTAGTCTACTATATTGATCTTCAGGTCTGTTTTTATTCCAGTATCATGCTGATTTTAACACAGTAGCTTTGTAATATAATTTCAAGTCAAATTGTGATGCCTCCTGCCTTGCCTTTGTTACCCAGAATTGCCTTTGCTCTTCTAGGTCTCTTCTGCTTCCAGATGAGTTTTAGGAGTGATTTCTCCAGATCTGTGAAGTATGCTAGTAGTATTTTGATTGGGATTGCATTCAATCTGTATACCAATTTTGTGAGAATGAAAATTTTCACAATATTTGTTCTTCCTATTCATGAACAAGTAATGTCTTTCCATTTTCTGAGATACTATTCAATTACTTTTTTCAGAGTAATATAATTTTCTATGTATAGATCTTTTATTTCTTTGTTAGAGTGATTCCTAATTATTTCATTTTTAGGGTGTGCTATTGTGACGTGTGGTTTCCCTTATTTTTCTTTCAGTGAATTTGTTGTTTGTGTACAGGAATGCTATTCATTTCTGAGTGTTGACTTTGTACACAGTTACACTGCTGAATTTGTTTATTACATCTACAAGTCTTTCAGTGGAGTTTGGGGGGCTCTTCTATGTAAAGTATCATGTCATCTTTAAATAATGATAATACTGGGCTGGGGATTTAGCTCAGCGGCTTAAGCACCTGCCTGGCAAGTGCAAGGTCATGAGTTCGATCCCCAGTACCAATAAATAAATAAATAAATAAATAAATAAATAAATAAATAATGATAATACAACTTCTATCTTTTCCATCCTTATTCCTTATATTTCTCTCTCTTTAATTGCTCTGGCTAATGTTTTGAGAGCTATATTGAACAGGAAAGGTGATAATGGACACTTTTGTCATATTCCTGATTTTACGTTGAATGTTTTCAGTTTTTGTTCATTTAGTAAGATGTAGGTTGATGGTTTATCATATGTCTTATCAGACTGAAGTGAAGACCATATATGCTGATTTTCCATAAGGTTTGTTTAATCACAAATGAGTGTTGGATTTTGTCAAAAGCTTTTTCTTCATCTATTGAGATGTTAATGTGAATCTGGACTTTCACTCTGTTGATATTGTGTTACATTTATTGATTTGCATATGTTGAATCACCCCTGCATTACTGGGATGAATCCCACTTGATTATGGTGTATAATCTTATGATCATTTGCTGAAATCTATTTGCCAGTATTTTATTGAGGACTTTTGAATCTATGTTCATTAGGGAGATTGGCCTGTTGTTCTCTTTTTTAGTTTGGTCCTTCCCTGGTTTTGGTATTAGGATAATATTCAATTCCAGGAATGAGTTAGGGAGACTTGCTTCCCTTGGAATTTCACTGAAGAGTCCTAGGAGTGTTGGCATTAAGTCTTCCCTAAATGTCTTGTAGAATTCAGCAGTGAATCCATCAGGATTTGTGCTTTTCTTTGTTGGTAGGTTCTGATTACATCTTCAATTTCATTAACTGAAATTGGGTTATTCAGCAGTTTTACATCTTGATCCAACTTTGGTAATTCATTTTTTTCTAGGAATGTGTCCATTTCTTTTGTTTTATTGAGCCTATGAGAGCAAAAGTTTTTGAAGTAGACATTGATGATCTTCTGTGTTTCCACAGGCCTGTGATGATTTCACCCCTTTGATTTCTTATTGCATGGATTTCAGTTTTTTCTTTCCTCTTTTTAATAAGGTTGACCAGGGGTTTATCGATTTTATTCCCTGAATATCCCTTAGAATCTGTTTTATGCATTCTAATTCTGTCTTATAATGTTCATTCAACGTTTTCCAACATTTTCTTGCATGCTTAGATTTTTTTGTCTACATCTTCAGATACACTCAACATTTCTTTTGTAATGTTTGTCATTTATTTTTTTAATCTGAGAGATTATTTTTGATCTTATTTCCTCTATAACTTCATGTTGTTTCTTTACTTAAGTTGATATCACTTAAGAAAGTTCAGTTATGTAATTTCCAATATCTTCTATTTCAAGGTCTCTTGGGTTTGTTCTTTGTAGGCTGAAGAACTGAGACTGCATCTTGTTCTTTCACTTTTTCATTTTCCTCTTGGACCTGTGTGGCTGACCAGGCACCTTCTTGATGTATTGCACTGGTATGCTGGGTTGGGGCAGTGCTTCAATCCTCCTATTCACTCTTGGCTAGCTGAGGTACATCCCTGAACTATGATACCAGGGCCTTGCATTGTAATGGGCAGAGCTCAAAACCTCCAGGACCTGTTGTCTAGGCTGGTCACTTTGAGTTGGATAGCTCTGGGGCTCTGAGCTGGGCAGGGCTTGGTACCTCTGGGGCCTGTGATACTGGCTAGCTGTTCCCTCAATGGATTGCTCTGGGACCTTGTGTTGCGTAGATCTTGGATCATCTGGGACCTACACAGCTAGCAGGAATGCACCCCAAGTGTATGGCACCAGTGTCTTGTGCTTGGATAGGCCAAGTTCAGTACCTCTGGGACCAGGCAATTAGCCAGGATGCAACACTGGAGTGTTGCACTGCAAATATTCTTTCACATTTATCTGTTGATGGTCATATAGGCTATTGCCAAGATTTAGCTATTATGAATTATGTAGCTATAAACATGGGATTGGATGTACCATTATAATATAATCTATTTAAATATTTTGGGAAGATTCACAGGGGAGAAACACTTTTATCAAATGGAATGTCTATTTTTAGTTTTTTGAGGAATCCCCATACAGTTTTCCATAATGATTGTACCGAGTGATGTGATAGCATATAGCAGAAACATCTAACCCAGCAGCAAAGAATTTAGGGAATGCTTTGGAGTAATGGGTTTCTAAGCTAAGATACAAAAGCTGAATGAAAAGCATAAAGAAATAAGTGTTTGAGTATGATAGATCATATAAGAAGGTACCAAGAGAAGAGAGAACAAATAGCACATTGAAAAGTGACAGATTGATGGAACTCTGGCATATGTGCAGCATAGAATATGAGGTAAGGTAAGGGAGGATGAGAAGACAGCTAAAAATTATAGTAGGGCCCAGGTACACAAAGGGCTCTATGGGCCATGTTAAAGAGTTTCATCTGTATTCCAGTAAAGCAAACAACAACAACAACAACCACAACAACCACAAACCATTAACGTCCTCTACACTTCTTTTTTGTAGCCTCTAAGGGGCTATAACCAAAGGCCTTGCGTATGCTAGGCAAATGTTGTGCCACTGACTCACAGGACAAACTTATTATTATTATTATTATTATTATTATTATCATTATTATTATTCTTTTCTTTTCTTTTCTTTTTCTTTGAGTTGGGTTTTTCTAGTACATAGTTCAGGCTGGCCTTGAGCTCACTACATAGTCAAAACTGGCCTCAAACTCACTGTAATCCTTCTTCAGCCTTCCCACTGCTGATATTACAGGCATGTGCCATTACACCAAGCTTAAAATTTTATTTTAGTTTAGTATTTGAGAAAAGGTTTCTCTGTATAGTGCAGGTTAGCCTTGAATTACTTTGTACCTTAGGTTGACCTTGAATTTTTAATTCTCCTGCTTTAGCCCCAGGTGCTGGGATTACATCTGTGCTCTACCACACCCAACTCTTATTTGCTTAATATAACTGTGGTGAGTTTTTTCTTATGAATAGAAATACCAAGAAGGAAGCAAAAGCAGTTTTACACTCACTTTCTAGGTATCATTTTTTGAAAGTAGTAATAATAATAAATGTCTGAGTTCTGAAAATCCAAGTAATTCAAAATCAAAAATTGAAACTCATGATCCCTACCAACCAGTTTACTGTACCCTATCCATGGGAAGCAACTGCTAAGAATATTTTGCAGTATTTCCAGAAGAAAAAAATTATTACATATAAATATTTTGTATGCTTGCTTATTTTGGGATGGCATCTTGTTATACAGCCCAGGTTAGCCTTGAACTCACTACATAGTTCAGGATCCCCTCCAACTCATGATTCTTGCCCTTCAGTATCCCAAGTGCTAGTATTAGAGATGTGCACCACCAAAGTAAGCTTTACACTTCGTGTGTATATATGAGTATCCATATACCTGATACTGTAGGGAAGATAAAGAGAAGTATATTTATGAAGTTTCCACAACAAGCTAAACACTGTGTTAAGAATTCATACCTTTCAATTGCTATCTTTTTCTTCTTACTTTTCATCTGCTTCTCTTCATCCTCATCCTCCTTTCACTCTCCCTCTCTTTCTTGTCTTGCAGTGCAGTGCTGGAATGAGTCTCACACATGCTATTGCCAGTTTATGTAGCCTCACAATTTTCCAACTGAGAAATTATTGTTTTCTTTATAGAGTTGAGGAACTAGAAACTCAGAAAGGTTAAGTGATTTTCCCATGGTCACAAAGCTCAGAAGGAGCCAGCCAGGATCCAATTCCTGTTCTAATTTCAAACCTTATGTTTCTCATATTAAATAAGTCTAATATAAGGATTTCTGGAATAATCTCATCTATGTAGAAACTATAAGGCTATGCCTTTCTGATGTTCCATTAATGGGTAAGTTTGACATCTTCTAGCAAAATTCTCAAAAGTTTTATAATGACCTGTTAAACTATATTTTATTTTAAACTGAAGCCAAATCTAGGGGCTGGGGATTTAGATCAGCAGCATAAGCACCTGCCTTGCAAGGGTGCAGTCATGAGTTCAATCCCATAGGAAAAAAAAAAGTACCCATAGGAAAAAAAAGTAACCAAAACCTAAGCACATTGTTAAACAGTGAGTGTTTATTTTATATCACCTTGGTGAACAAATGAAATAATAAAAGATCCTCTAGGCAGACTAAATAGATTATCATGCCCAGCTTTTGGTGCATACTCAAGGAGTATGTCTAACAATCAGAGAATTGTGAAATGTCACTGTTAAAAATGTTTAAGAAAGGTAACAAGACTAAATTTGAGACAAAGGTTTAGAGATAAGTAAAAGTAACAGAAGGTATTTGGAGATGACACTCATAGGACCATAGAATTTCAAAAGCCCTAGAAATGTGAGGGAGGGAAAACATGATGACTTTGATATATGGGGTGGGAACAGATTTGAGGGTTTGAAGACCAACCTGAGACATTTCAATTTTCTCAGTTGGTTGACAATGGGTAAATCACTAGATATGCATTCTATGACAGAAAAGAAATATGACAGAAGTCTAATTGTATTTTAAAAGCTATTTAGTTACTATACTTTTATTATGTTAGTTTCATTAAAGGTATAATTTTAAGCAGATACATTGGATACCCTACAACCAGTTATAATGTCAAGCCATGGACTAATATTAAGATGATAAATGTGATGGGGGAAAGGTAATGGAAAGGAAATAAAGGGATTAAAGAACTATCACACTTAAAACTACAGTGAGGGAGTTTGAGAATGTAGCACAGTAGTAAACCATGTACCTAACATGTGCAAGACACTATGTTTAATCCATACAAAATAGTGAGATTCTGTTTCATGCTTATCAGTCTGGCAAAATATATGAGTCAACCAAAACACTTGAATCCTCAAATGACCAAAGGGAAGAACTAGATGTTTTATGTTTCATACTATCATGTCCTAAATTGCGTCAAATATGAAACCTAAATATGATCAAGTCTATAGGTCTAAGTTCAGAGGTAAGGCAGAAGAAAAATGAATATATAAAATGTCAGCAGCAGAAGCCAGTACTTTCTTAGAATGCATGAGGCCCTAGGGTCCATTTCCAGCACCACTAAACAAAAGAATAATCTATATAATTTGGAGTGTGTTAAACTCTACAAAAGACTTGGTTTATCTAAAGAATTAATGAGAAAAGCCAATTACAGTTGTGCCCATGCCTGTAGTCCCAGTTACTTAGGAGGCAAACCAATGTATGCACTAGAGTAAGATCGCCTCTGAAGAAATAAATAAATAAATAAATAAATAAGTAATGAGAAAGCAAAACCTTAGAAGGCAGACTATGGATTTAAGATTCAAGGTGCAGGGGCTGGGGATTTAGCTCAGTGGCTTAAGCGCCTGCCTGGCAAGCGCGAAGTTGTGAGTTCGATCCCCGGTACCAAAAAAAAAAAAAAAAAAAGATTCAAGGTGCACATCAATCACATAAAAATGTACCTTTATTTGAATTTGGTCTAATGATTCAAATATAAAAATTGAAAAAATCAGAGATATCTGAGTACTGAGTATTTTGTGACATCAGAAAATTATAATTAAAATATTCTTGTGATAGTGTCACTAAAGGTTATGCTTTTTAAAATTCTAAGTAGACAAAAAATCTGCAAGAATATATCAGAGTTGAATAAAACTTTTGAACCAGTATAAGTTGGAAGGAAGGGTGTGGCAAAACTGGTGGGGAAAAATAAGTGTGACTAGTCAATTATAAGACTTCAAGACGATGTCAAGTACTTTCCAATTCTTTGCTTGAGACAAGAAGGACCTAGAATATGTTTGATTGGCAAGTCTTTCTAAAGGAACTATCTGATAACATTTTTGGCATAGCCAGCGAGGAGAGTAAAGCGCAGGTACCTAGGGATCAATGTAAGGTCCATGTGGGCACACTTTTGTTTTCCTCTAAAATGCTGTAAGGCTTCTTTTCTCCTCTCCCTCACTCAGTCCTCTACATCAGAAACACAAAGACTCCTCTCATGGCACTCAGAGATCTATTGATTCTTTTCTAGCCATGATGAATGGGACAAGGCTTTTGCTTTTCTTTTTAGCTGCTTGCATTCACTGTGTGTCTCACACTTTTGTTTGTATTGTATTTTGCTACAATTTTGAAATTAGTGTGGTCTGTGCTTACTCTAGTTTGTAAATGACTTTTTCTCAGTTTGTGATTTGGTTGGAAGTGCTCCTGTGATAGCTTTCCACATGGCCAGCAGCCATAATGCCTTACCACATGGCCAGCCACCATTTTATCTTCTCATGTGACTATTTTGCATGGGCATGTATCACTGGCCCTGGACATTTTTTCCTCTATCTTTTTCTTTTGTTAGTTTATTAATGACTAGTTTTAGAAGCTAAATTTCTGCTATTAAAATTTTATTTATTTATTTATTTAGAGAAAGTCTCACTTTGTAGTGCAGGCTGACCTCAAACTATTGGCAATCCTCTTGCCTCAACCTCCTAAATGCTGGGATTATAAGCATGCACCATTACACCCAGCTGTTTCTGGTTTTAGAGAGCTTATGGATGTGTGGAACCTTTTTCTTTCTTCCTACATAAAAGAAAATCTGTGTACCATACCTTTACAAATCCAAACAGCCTTTGCCAATGCAAAACCTCTGAGGGGGCGAACCAATGTGGGCACATATGATGGGGCAGATATGGGCCCACAAGCAATACTGGAAGCTTTTACTGGTAAGGCCTGACCATCTCACTGTGGCTTTGGGCATAAAAGAAGAAGCCCGCCAGTCTGCCACATAAGAGAGTTACCCCACTCTTGTTGGTTGCACAGGAACTCATGACCTTCTTGTATCCTCCCCACCCCCATGGTCCAGATAACTGGGTTGGGCCACACAAGTCAAACAGCACTAATGGGCCAAAGCCACTCATGCACAGGCACACCAGTTTACAAAGCCAGGCCAAGGGCTTAGCCTACTTAAAGGTCAAAGGCACCAAGGTGCTGTGTGTCTTGTCAGGCCCATCCTGAACTGAGAGCAGCAGGCATGACAGCAACCCTGCAGAAGCAAATGCTCAGCTGTTAGCACTGCACTCCCCCAGGTGACAGCAAAGAACACAAATTGATACTGGTGCTACAAAAGGCACTAAAGTCCACTCTGCACTTCAGCCACTACTGGTACTCACAGCTTAACAACACTGCTCTCAGTCCAAGAGCCTGCCTGAGGCTATTACCACCATGCTTTTTGACTTCCCTGTTTAAATACAGATAAGTTAAAGATCTATGTCTGATGCCTGAG
This sequence comes from Dolichotis patagonum, assembly GCA_004027295.1. Classification (NCBI taxonomy): domain Eukaryota; kingdom Metazoa; phylum Chordata; class Mammalia; order Rodentia; family Caviidae; genus Dolichotis; species Dolichotis patagonum. The sequence goes on from PVJX010016912.1 coordinate 12,190, forward strand.
CAGAACAGCTTTTAAAAACATTTAAAATGTAACTAAAGTAACTGTAAGTGTATAAAAGAGTCATTTTTCCAACAAAATAAGTACAAGAGATGTTTTTACTATATGGTTTCACTCTGGTTACTTCAAGCAGAGTCATCAAGGGACTTGAAATACAAGTTAAGCCATCATGTGGCTTAGAATAAATACAAGTTGGACATTCAAGAGGTTCAACTGCATGGGTAAAAGAACCATTTTTAGCTTTGTCTTATCCAGTTATTTGTCTGATGCAAGAAAGACCTGGAATATGTTTGATTAGTGAGCCATTTCTAAAGGGATTACCAATTACAAATCATGTTAAATATTCACAGTTATCTAATATCTAATTATATAAATATCTACAGTTTCCCACACAACAACAGAGTACACATTTCAGCAGTGGAACTTTCTTCAAAATACATCAAATAGTAGTCAGTAAAGCAACCCAACTGGATACATCCCTGATTCCTCTCAGTCATACCCATTGCCTCTTTCCCAGAGTTTTATAGCAGTTAGCTTTGCTTTCATGTTCCATAGATGGTGGGTATTTGTTCTATTTGGGAAAACGGTTCTCCTGAGAAAATATCAAATCTAGACCATCTTCTCCATGTTACAGATAAAATGGGTCCCAGAGAGGCAAAATGACTTCTTCAGGATCACCATGGACCTTTTGATAGCATAACTAGAATGCAGAGTCAGGATTTTGAAACATTCTTCCTCTCTGTCATGAATTAACACTACTTGTATTAATGAGGAAATAATAACTTTGATTTATTGCTTTACTAATAATTAATAACCTTCATTCCCCTTTACTTTGTACTAGGCACTGTACTAGTTTGTATTTATAATTTTATTTCATTTCCCTTAGCAGTCCAATGAAATAGTATTATTATCCTCTTTTTACCAAAGTGAAAATCAAGGTTTTGAAAGACTACGTTACATTTTTAAGGTTGCAGATGCAATACAGGCTAAAATTTGTGATTTCAATCCAGGATACCATATTGGAGTTTTTATGCCCTTAATAATGATGCCATATTTCCAATATCGATATTACAAAAAAGTCTATATAGGGCCGGGGATTTAGCTCAGTGGCTTAAGCACCTGCCTGGCAAGTGCAAGGTCTTGAGTTCGATCCCTGGTACCAAAAAAACCCAAAACAAACAAAAAAAGTCTATATAGGTCCTGGGTCAAATCTTGCCTAGCACTTGTTTATTGTAAACAAATTTTTATTGGAATATAGACATACCTCATGAGCTACAATTGTATATTTGAACAGCTATCATATACAGAAATGATATGTTCTACAAATAAAATATTTACAGAGCAATCCTTTATAGAAAATGGTTGTCAACTCCTATTCTATAGGTATCCACTTAAAAATATTTTTCAAGTGCCCCGTGAGAGAAGGCATCAGATATGTACCAAGGATTTGCAGGGGAAGCAGGCACAGAGTATCTTCTAGTGAAAATTCTTAATAAATAATACAAGCCTGGTTTGACCTAGCTGGCCTCTTGCAGTCTCCATTGTGTTGACTCAAGAACTTCGATAATGAAATTTTCCATGTTGTCTTTCATGAGTCACAGCAGAGGCCTTATCCTTTCCCCTCCCTATCATAAATGCCTTAGAGCCTGGACTTGGATCTCCAGTTAATGGGTTTGGTCCCCACCTTCCCCCTTTAGCTTCAAGGTTCACATCTGTACCAGGCAGATAATCCTAGGTGCTGTGGTGGCCTGATCCAGGTTCCTTTGACCACTGAGCATTTCTGTGAGAGCTGAAGCCTGTAGCTCCGCCCTTCCCTTTACTGGTGCTTCCACTTTGCTTAGCCTAGGCTTCAGTCAGTGGGACAGTTCTTAAGTGTCTGATCACTTTTTAGAACCTGTATTGGTTTATGACCCAGACTTTGCCCCACCAGCTCAGTCTTCTGAAAGTTCTCTTCCTTGACCTGTTACAAATGGTTTCATTCCAGGAAAGGAAAATGTGCTTTGACTGCCTGAAGAACAGCACCTGCTTCTAACCAAGATCACTTCATCACAAAGTAAGAATATTAGGCAGTAGAACTGCCAATGTACCTGTCCCCTTCCTATACCGGGATTTGGTAGATGTGCTGTCTTTCCCAAAAAGGCATGAGATATTCAGCTTTATCACCAAGAATTACTCACTACCTACTCTTTCCTTTATTACTTCATGTCTTTGTAACTTTTTTGTCTTCCATTCTTAATATCTAGAATGTGTCTTTCTCATGGAGTCCTAGATATATAATTTTACAGAACTGTGAGGGTCCACATCTAATTGAAAATCTTCACTTTATAAATGGAAAGAGACTCAGAGAAGAGAAGGATTTGGACCAAAACACGTACAGTAGGTGATTACTGACCATGAGAGGCGAGTTGGGGCCTAGATAACTTAACTCAGGTCAATGATTTTCACTACATTTTTCTTGGTGCATGTTTGCAATACATGAAAGTACATTTTAAATATCACAACTTAACAATTTTACTTCTTCTCCTCTTGGCTCTCCCATCTCCCTCCATTCCCAGAGCCCATTCCCATCTATATAAAATCTACCTCCCTATTTCCTATCCAGGGGCAACAAGGATGGCCTTTGACTTTATTTTTCATTATTATTTTTTTTGGTACTGGGTATTGAACTCATGACCTCACACTTGCCAGGCAGCCTTTGACTTTAAACAAAGCCAGGCTTCAGTTTCACTGTAAATTGTTAGGACCTATGTTACTTTTTAAAAATTATTTCTAATACTTCTGAATCTTAGTTTTTCAGGCTATCACTGCCTTTGTAAATCCAGGCTATCTTCTAACTACATGTGATTTAATTTGATGGAAAATGTTGTTAACATATCCCTGGGGTTTTGCTCTAGGATCTGCTACAATTGACAGAGTTAATATATGTTTAAAAAAAGGTAGTCAGTAATTAAATTCCTTACCGCACTTTCAAAGAAATATCTGTGTTCCTCCGCTAAACTGCACAGTGTAGTAGTGTCCTCACAAAAAGATTTATATAGACCCAGGACAATTTACCCTTCTTTTACTTCTTAACTATGTGACCTTGAGTAAGTCACTTTCTCCCTCAGAATCTAGTTTTTCCTCCATTGTATAACAGAGACTTAGGGTACCTATTTCACAAGATTATTTTGAGAAGTAAATGAGAGAATACATTTAAAATAGTTAACATAGGGGCAGGCATAAAGGAAGACAGCTATTTGTTTTACTATTGTTTTATTTCTATCTATTTCCAAGTAACCATGACCTCAGATAAAGACAGGGAATACGACTGTGCTTCTGAACAAGAAGAGGAAAAGTTGATAGTTTCTATATCCAGTAACCCTGTAAAGGACCCATTTCTCTTCCTTCCTTCCTTCCTTCCTTCCTTTTCTTTCTTTCTTTCCTTTCTTCCTTCTTTCTTTTCCAGATTCTTTTCCACGTCTCATACAACCTAGTCAAATGGTCTACCACTGTGCTACATTCCCAGCCTAGCCTATTTCTTAAGACTCTACCTGCAAATTTTGACTAGCCACGCTGACAGTGCATTCTTCTCCCAGCTCAGAAAGCTGTTTTATCAGGAGTGCAGCCCACCCTCTTGTAATTCCTCTTGAGATCCTAACCAGGATTTGCAAAACACCCGGATATGTTCAAAGAACCAGCCCGGGTTTTATACCAAACCAGTCTGCCGTGTTGGTGGCGGCAGCGGCGCGCGGGGGCGCGGGAGGGGGGCGGCGAGACGGAAGGGCGCGGGGACGACGCGGGGCGAGACGGATGGACACGGGGACGAGACACACACACACACACACACACACACACACACACACACACACACAGAGACACGCACGACAGGACACATTCCGATACTTTAGGTTCTAGAAAAGAGGTCACTCTATGCCCTCCTCCCTTCACTCACTCTAGGCCACCCCCACCCCCAAATCCCTATCTCCACAGCCCCCTCTCTCACCCTCTGCTAAAAACTGGAGTCCAAGACTTAATTTTTGAGAAAGGCCTGTAAGCCAGGACACTGAACAGAACTGGCAGGCTTAGGCTAGGGTCTGCAGTTCAGCATCAATGGGCCGCAGGAATGAATACGGAAGTATTTTCTCTATCAAGGTAAGCTTTCTTTTGTCATTTTCTGAGTGATCTCACCTGCCTTACTATGCAAAAACCCTTATCCAGCTGGGTTTATGGGCGCTACTGGCAGAGTTAGTGGTTGAAAAGTTGGAGGAAGTTTGGCTGGTTTTACAGGGAAGTTTAGAGAAAAAAATAGGCTCCTTTGTTCCTCTTTGCAAAATGGCCAGGACCACATTGGCTTGTCTGTTTCTGGAACAGTTGTTTTAGAGTCACAGAGACTGGTTCATTGTCCTGTGGAAACAATTGGCTCATTTTCTGTCTCTCAGATTAGGGAAATTTACTGTGGTGATGAACCTGAAGACTACATAAATGAAGAGGCTCAAATCCTTATGCTTGTTTTCATATTTTCAAATCAGACTGAGACAGAGTAAGCCAGTAAATAATAGCAGAACAAAGCTAAAATCTGAATTATCTTTTCACTTTTAGTATCTAAATGACAGGAATCTTTCAATAAACATGGGTTCAAATTTGGTTTTCCCAGTAACTGCCTGCATAACTTGCAGAAAAGCCTTTACCACTCAGTTTCTTATATATCATAAAACTGTGATGTCCAAAGGTTTTATTGGTGTGGATATCTGCAGTGTCTTCAGATTCTCATTACTGAACATGTACTATATGACAAACAAGCTCTTTGTCAGGGGGTTAAATAGTCATTGCCTTGTTTGAGCTTCAAAACAATCCTGTGAAATAAATATCCACGTTTTTGGCTCAGATAGGTGAAATAATTTTAGAGGTCATATAGCTATTACAAGTAAAACATGGGATTTGAATTAAAGTTTTTTAACTTAAGCATATTTTGTATTACAGGGTGAAGAAAAAATAACTAGTTAAGAAAGCAGAGGACCAAAAGGTGAATCTTAATGGTGATTTTGTTTGGACGGTTGCTAAGACGTTAGGGACAGGGCCCCCAAGGATAGTTTAGCATTTATTTTTGATCTTTTGATTGGGATAAGCCTGTTCAATCCAGTCTAGCCCAATTTAGAAGAGGAAGGTGGAGAGAGAGAAAAGAGCATTGCCACACGAAGGGAACAATTCGAAAATTGTATGGAAAACACTGATGCAAATTGTCATGGATGATGATGACCAGGCCCAGGTGACACTGGTATAATAGAAAAGTAAGGTTGGGCTGGGGATTTAGCTCAGTGGCTTAAGCCCCTGCCCTGCAAGCGTGAGGTTGTGAGTTCAATCCCCAGTACCAAAAAAAAAAAAAAAAAGAAAAAAGAAAAAGAAAGAAAACTAAGGTTAAGATAGGGGAGTTTGACTTAATGGTGGCCAACCTTCTCCTCAGGGTGAAACAAGGGTTCTATGTAATAACTGTGTTTTAATTCTTATTACAAGTAGCCAAGAAAGTATTCTGAGCTTTTCCTTCCTTTGAATGCCTCTTCTTTCTGCCTTCCATTTTATTTTATTTTATTTTATTTTATTTTATTTTATTTTATTTTATATTTTGCAGTCTGTGGATTGAACATAGGGCCTATGCTGCAAGTTATAACTCCAGTTCTTTTATTAAATTACTAAATTAAATTAAATTAAATTAAATTATTAAATTCTTGTTTTTAGACAAGAGTCTTGCTAAGCTGATAAGTTACCAAGGCTGGGCATGAATTTACGATCCTTCTGTTTCAGTTTCCCAGAATGCTGAAATTACAGCCATACACTTCCACAGCAGATCCTTTTTACTTTTTTTAAAAAAAGTACCCCTTTTTTACTTTTTCTCAAGAGTCTTGCTCAGCTTCCCTGTGTAAGCTTTCATTTTCTGCTTTCCTTTTTCCTCATCATTCTGACTCTTTTCTGTGGGCTCAGTAGAGAGAAAAATATCCTAGCTCAAATGAAAAGTTTACACAAAAATTTCAGATCTTTCATCTCACTTGATCTTCATACCAAATTAATGAACAGCCCAAGGCAGAGATAATCCCCATTTGCAATGAGGAAACATAAGCTCTGAAGGTTAAGTGATTTGTTTAAGGTCGTATAATGAATAAATATGAATCTAGAACTGGAATTTGCTTTTTTCTGGTGCCTGAACTCTTTCTAAGTTCCATGAAATTTCCAAGTATTTCTAAAGGAATCTGATGGGCTATCCTTCTCTGCCGCTTTTAAAGTGTATGATAACGCCAAATTAAACAATAAAAACCATAACAATAGCAATGGCAAATCCTTGTGGAGGAAAGAAAGTCAGTAATTAAAAGGAAGAAACACTAGTACACAATAAAAACCATAACAATAGCAATGACAAATCCTTGTGGAGGAAAGAAAGTCAGTAATTAAAAGGAAGAAAAATTAGTACGAGCAAGTCCCAGATGCCATGTAAGATCATCTCATTTAAACACAACTTAAAACAGTACTCAAACCTAAGTTTATCTCACTCAAAAGTTCTGGTTCTTTATTTACATATACTATGTTGCTTCTAAAGGCAGAATAATGTCAACTTGAAATGTCTATGTATTTAAAACTCATGTCTATATGATTTGATGCGTATGTTTCTATACATCAGAACTTCAGAGTGTACATATTCCTGACTGTCCATAATAATGGTAAAGCTTTGGACTAGGGTATAGCTCAGTGGTAACATGCTTGCCTAGTAGGCCTAAAGGCCTGGGTTCTAGTCTTAGCATTGAAACACTTATTTTTTAAGAAGTTAAAGCTTTAATTGTGGCAATTTTCATTTATAAATCAATTTTCTCATTTGTTATTAACAATAGCCATGAATACTCAAGCATTTTTTTGTGGTATGGGAGACTGAACATAAGGATTTCACACTGAGTTACACCCTCAGCTCTTCACATTTTTTAATTTGAGACAGGATCTGTGAGCTCCCTAGGGTGATCTTAAGCTGACAAATCCTCCTGTCTCAGTCTCTGAGTAGCCATGATTGCTGCGTTGCTAATACCACTCAGAGAAGGAAACTTGAAGGAGGTGCATGTTGCATTCAGACTTACAATGAGCAAAGAATACTCCTTTCCCGTTGAGATTTCCAAGGAATGACTGCTTCTTTGACCGTATATAGTACTACATGTAGGTACATATGAGTGTACCTGTGTTTCATCAGTGAATGTGTGTATTGACATTGTGTGAGAGCTGTAATGATTCTTTTTTTTAATATTCTGCGTTTCTTTTTATTTTTAAATTAATTTTGTAATGATTCTTTATGAACTCTATATGCTACATTTTTGATACTTTTGTTTATTTCATTAGATTATAATACTTCCATTACTCCCCAAAGGTAAAAACTATACAGTCCAGCTCTATATGTTCCATTATTTTAAAAATAGAAAACTGAGGCGTATTGAGGTGAATAAACTTGCCTAAAGTCACTCTTTTTTATCTTATGGAAAAAAATTAAAACAAAACTTTATAACAAGATAATAGTAGAATAACAATAGTTAATACATTGAGTATTGTTATCTTTAAAGTAATTTCTCAGAGTACATGATATGGACATGAAAAATTCTCCAAATGATGTAAGCACTAACCTTTCTTTTCAATGCACTAAGAGAAACTAGTAGTATAACTATCTTGTATTTTTTTCCGTTTCCCTTCCTGCCTTTCCCCTTTTCCTTACCCTAGTTTCTTTTTCTTTTTGAAAAATTTTTTCCTATTTCACAATATCTATTGTACATTTTGGACCTTATTTACTCTTAATTTCTCATACCAGGGAGACAATATGATGTTTACATAAGTGAGTCTGATTTAGTTCTCTTATAAGTATAGTCCCCAGTTACATCTATTTTTTTTTTTTTTTTTTTTTTTTTTTTTTTTTTTTTTTTGGTACCGGGGATCAAACTCACAACCTTGTGCTTGCCAGGCAGGCGCTTAAGCCACTAAGCTAAATCCCCGGCCCCAGTTACATCTATTTACCTATAAAAGTCTTGTTTATTCTTCTTTATGGCTGAGTAAATACGTCATTGTATCTAGAGGTCCCATTTGACACAGATGTTCCCCTTCTGGGTATCTTCCTAAAATAATCAAAAACATTATACCTCAGTTATGTGTACACCCATGGCTATAGTAGCACAATTTATAATACCAAAATCTTGTAGAAAACCAAAATGCCCATCAATTGAGGAACAGACAAAAAAAAAGATGTGGTCTTTCTATACAGTGAAGTCACTCTGAACCAGGGACAGAACTTGAAGTAGAGGCAAATGGTGAGCTAATGCATACTTATACCTCTCTTTTGTGTGCCTGAACCCCGAGTCTTCACACAGAGCTAAAAACCATACCCTATTTTAAAAAATTTATTATTTTTTTATTTATTGAAGACAAGGTCTTGCTAAGTTGTACAGGCTGGGTTCAGATTTACTATCTTCAGGCCCTAGCCTGCGAAAGTATTGAAATTACAGGACTGTCTGCTTATGCCTCTTTTTGTTACTTTAGCAGTAGCTATTAGCTTCTACCTACTGGGCTGTCACTGTGTTGGACAGTAGGTACACAGAGACCTCTGTGATATTACATTCACTTTCAAAGAGTTTACAGTACAATTTGAGAAATCGATATAGTTCACTAGGTAGCTCAGAAAATAACAATAACACAAAGTCTGACTTAATCCAGTTGGGTGCTATAGAGAGCAGCCCTAAGTGACACAGAGAGGCTAGCAGTGTTATTCTGGAGGAGTTGGGATTTAAATTAACCCTTAGTGTAGAAATGTACACTGTGTGGAAGACTAACTGAGTATGGTAGACAAACTTGTAATCCTCGCACTCTGCTATAAACTGAGGCAGAAAGATCGCAAGTTTGAACCCAACCTGGCAATTTAATGACTTAGTGAGACCTTGTTTTAAGGTAAAAAAATTAAAAAAAATATTGGGGATGTAGCTCAGTACAAAAGTCCTGGATTCAGTTCCTAATACAGTAAATAAACAAGCAAGCAATAATAAGTTATAGCCAGGTGGGACAAGGAAGAGAAAGAAAATCGGTAGTGACTGCCTACTATTTTCCAAACACTGATATTACAGGGGTCATTTCATGTATGTTTTCTGATTTATTTCTTCAAAGCTGTTACTATTACAAACGTGTTATAGAGAAGAAAACAGTTTCATAATTGTAGAGTAATACTCATGGCTGTATAACTTTTCAATGGGAGAGCCAAACTTTGGAAAGAACTCCCAAACAGGTCATTGCTTAAATAAGGGGCTTTCTATCAAATGTAATTTGGAGACTAGAAATTTACTGCCACATTTGAAAAAACCCAAGAATTTGTAAGTCTGTGTGTTTCTTTTTAAAATCAAGGTAAATATCTGAAACTTTTCTATCTATATGTGAATTTCTGTGCGTGTGTGTTTGTGTGTAGTATTGGGTAACAAACTCATCAAAATTCTATCACTGAGCTACATATCCAACCTCATTTTATTCTGAGGTAATGTCTCACTAATTTGCCTAGGCAGGACTTGACTTTGTCTCCTAAAATAGTAGAATGATAAGTGTTCATCATCACACCTGGCTTTGTGTATATCTTTTTTGTTTGTGTCACTGGGGATCACATTTTTATTTTTGATTAATTATCCATATTTCATATATTGGGGTTTAAAATTTTGTGAAATAATTTATGCAAAGGAATGAATATGGTGTTTTGTGTTTAGTAATCTCTCAATGACTGGTAGCTATCTTATCACTATTATCATTGTCTATGTGTGGATATAACTATATCCACTATATATAGCTATATAACTATATCCACTATATATAGCTATATAACTATAGCTATAACTATGTTTCTTATTAAACTTGCAACTAATTGCATGTTTTAGAGTATATGTTTTTCCTAGATACAGCTATAGTTATGGTCATATGCATGTTTTCTGTGCATACACATGTGAGTAGGCAAGTATGTATTTGTGAAAGATAGCATATGATTAAGATCATAGGCATTAAAGTCATACTTCCTGGAATCAATTCTTTACTTATTGTTAACTAGATGCTTTGAGCAAATTACTTTACACTCTGTTCATTCTTCTACTATAACATGGGAATAATAATGACATCTACTTAATTGGGAGTTTGCGAGGATTAAACGATGTAATGTATGCAAAATACTTAGGTGCACCATGGACAAAATGTAAGTACTGATTATTATTATTATTATTATTGTTATTATGATTCTGAAGGTGACTATGACAGTGGGTTCTGTGTATGATTGTAAATATGTGCATCTTTGCCTTTAACTAAGATTGCATGTGCTGATATATGCAAATGTGTGTGTGTTGATGTGTTCGTGTTTCTGTGTTTCACTAACAGTGTATGATATGGCTGAGTCTTTTATCCTACCGCAAGAGCTATTACTTCCTGGTTTATATTGCTAAAATGAGAAGGTAGAAGTTTGGTTTTGATTCTGTTTCAGGATTGGACCTGTAAAATGGATTTGTACCTAGCCTTAAGAACCAACAGAGAGCATGTCTTCTGGGAAGTATGGTATATTTCCCACACATACTCATTTATTTTTGTTTCACTTTTAATATTTTGAATTATAATACGCATGCAAAAAGTACAGATTTTAAGTTGATAGTTCAGTATATTTTCACAAATGAGACACACCCATGTATATCAAGAGGTAAGAATATTAGAAGCCTTTGTTGTCTTCAGTGATATATACCTCAAGGATAAACACTATGGTTTCTACTTCTTTTTCTCTTTCTCATCCTTTTCCTCCTTTTAAGTTTTTTTGATGTTTAGGATGGAACACAGAGCTTCATGTATGCTTGACAATTGCTATACACTGAGCCATAATCCCCAGCCTCTATTCTTACTTCTAATAGCATATGTTGCTTCTCTGTTTTTTTTCCTTTAGGCCATACTGACTCATAATGAAGTTATATATGTGTGTTTTTTGTGTACAGTTTCTTTCTGCAACATTACTTTTGTGAGATTTGTCAATATAGTTGTGTGTGGTTGTAGCTTATTTATTATTATAGCCATTTAGAAATCCATTGTAGGAATGGATTATAGGAATAAAATGTAGGAATAAAAAAGGAATCCATGCATAAGCATTTTGGCTGTTTCAATTTTTGATTCATGAATATTCCAGTAAATGTTTTTTGATGAATTCTTATTTGTTTATAAACACAATTTGTAGATGATAGGAAGTGATAGCAATGAATCTTCTTTTGCTTATGGGAAAACAGGCAAAGGAAGAAATCATGACTTGATCTAGGTACCAAATGAGTCAGTGTGGACTAGTCAGGCTTCTGGTGCCTAATTACTGATTCTTGGGACAGAGTACAATTCTTCCTTCTCTTATACTGAAGAAACAGGATTGAGATCTTCTTTCTTCAGGAAGTGATGCAAAAGTATCAGTACAGGTGAATTTTTAACTTTGTCCTCTGAAGTCTGATGTGTAGAAATCACTGAACACTTGGTAAACTAAAGTAATCAGGTAAGGTTGAGGAACTGGGCTGGTTTTAGTTTTGCTTTTTCAACCACTCCATCTGGTCCTGCCTCTTGGTTTTTTCAGATACATGCAAAGCCCATTTTTTTCTCTTTCATTCATATCAGCAGTTTTCATTTGTCTGTTTCTCAGAGTAATGTGGACCATGGAGCCAGGTCACCTTCTCTGGGGTCTACTGTTCATGCAATCCTTCTGGCCACTCCTGACTAATGGGGCTACTCGAGTCTACTACCTGGGCATTCAGGACGTGCAGTGGAACTATGCTCCCATGGGAAGAAATATCATCACAAACCAGTCTCTGGACAGTGACAAGTAGGTTTAATTTCTCATGGTTTTATATCTGGAGTTTGAAGAGGGCATCTATGAGGTCAGGAGTTAGTCTTTTGATGGTGCTTTCCAAGGCTGTCGTAGCAGTCTCTCTGAAAGAGATCAGGAGCTGCATACAGAAAGTGCTTCTGGGGAGAGAGCTAATTGATCCAGTTGGCATCCCATCTAGAGTCTGATTTTCCAAACTGGTGTGCCTCAGCATTTTTAGAATCTTAAAGATAATTTGTTTTTCTTGATTCTAACATTTGTTTAGCTTATTTTAAAATATAAATTAAAGGGAAAATAAAGGATGGAAAATAAGAAGTAAGGAGAAAGATCTTTTTGAAATGGAAAGGAGATTAAGAGATGGAGGGAAGAGAAGAGAAAAAGAAATGGAGTGAAAAATGGAATTAAGATATGCTATGTCTATGTACCAACTCTACACAAAGAATGTAAACATTATTTTCTCCAAGTGTGTACTAATAAAAGTATACACAAATTAAATACGTACAGTGTTTGTAAATGTGTAGTGAAACTATTGCTTCAATAGTTTGGTGAAATTAACTTCATTTTCGATACATATGTGAAAATGTGAAAAAGAAATAAGGTAAGCTTTAGAAGCAAGGAAATGATACTAATGACTATCACTGGTATAACACTGACAGTTACCATGCTAGGCATTTACAAACTTTGTCTCACCTAATTCTGACAAAAACTCTTTGAAATACAAATCTTTCTTTCTTTCTTTCTTTCTTTCTTTCTTTCTTTCTTTCTTTCTTTCTTTCTCTCTCTCTCTCTCTCTTTCTCTCTCTCTCTCTCTCTTTTTTTTCCCTACTTCTTTTCCCCTCCTCTCTCCCTTCCTCTCCACTTCCCTCCCTTCTCTCTCTATCTTTTGGTACTTGGAATTGAAACCAGGCATTCTCACTGACCTACATCCCCAGTCCTTTATTTTGAGATAGAGTTTCACATAGTCACTAAGTTACCCAGGCTGTGTTTGCAACCCTTCTGCCTCAGCCTCCCATGCTACTGGGATTACAGGAGTGAGTTACCTTGCCTGATTGGAATAAGCTTTCTTGATTTTAGAAACTTGCAGGGGTTGCACATACATTTGTTAACAATATAAGTGAATACATTTAAAAAAATTGTGTGACCATGAACCATTTTATCTCTCCAGTGCAACAAGCCTTTTCAAAGTTGACACATTGCAATAGTTCAAAAAATGCTATTACTTAGTGATGGAAAATAATGAAATTTTCCCTTCAGAAAAAATTTTAATATAGGTCTTTTTTGACTCTAAAACTTGCATCTCTGAGTTCTTTAGGAAGAATTATAGTAGGATTAACAGCTCTGCTTTTGTTTTCTTTTTTATTTTAAAAAAACAAAACAAAAAAATGATAGAAATGATACAGAATTTAAAAAAAATAGTGGGAAATTAGTTTTGCTTTTTGAATGCTAAGGATTAAGCCCAGGGCCTCAGACATTCAATAGAAAAGCTATGTCTAGCACAAGCCTTTTTTTTTAAACAAAAGCCAACAACATGTTTTTTGAATCAGAGTGTACTTCTATTAAACTTATCCTTGAGAGAACAGTTTTATTATCCCACATCCTTAATGCTTTAAAACAATAGCATTTTCTGAGTTTTTGAAATATGCCATGTACTGTTGTTCTAAACTACTTGTATATTTTAATTTTTAGTTTACATTTTATGTTCTTATGCTTAGAATAAAGCCCAGGATCTCATACATATTAAGCATGCACTCTATCACTGAGCTACAACACTCCTAGGCCTAAATTTTAATTCTTTTAGTCACCAGTAACAAGTGTTTGAGTTAGGTACTGTGATTATCTTCATTCTACAAGTGGAAAAATTGTGTACAAAGAAGTTAAGTAAATTTCTCAACACCTCACAAATTTGGAAGTAGCAAAATAGGCATTCAATCCAAGTGGTCTGAATCCAAATCTTGTAGTCATAGCCACTGTGCCTTAAGGCTCTCCATATACAGCAGGGTGATGCCAAGGGCACATCAATGAAGATTTGATCATTTAGTAAGAGTCAGTGCATAGCTGGTTGCATCCCTATTACTATATATTGGATTGAATCATGCTGAATCATGTGAAATTTCCTTTTTAGAAGTGATGAAATCAGCAAGTATCAGTGATTTCAAGTGCTTCAACTTACTACTTACCGTTTTCTAAACATTAAACTTAAAGCTTTTATGTTTTTGTAAGTATAATTAAATTTCCTGTTTTGCTCTAAAGATAGAAACTTTTTTGCCTTCCCAATGAGCTACCCCCCCACCCGTTTCTGAGACTGGATCTTACTAAAATGCCTGGTCAGGATATCTGAACTTTCTATCCTCCTGCCTCAGCCTCCCAGAGTGCTTGGGATTACAGGTATGTACCACCAAGCCAAGCTGATGGAAATTTTTTTGTCAGTCTTCTGTGAAAAAGAGAATTCCAGTGATTTGAAGATTGTGGGAAGATTGTAACTATTTTCTTCTTTCTCAGAATAGCTTCCAGATTTCTAAAGATTGGCAAGAACAGGATAGGGAGCAGCTATAAGAAGACCATCTATAAGGAATACAAGGACAACACTTATGTAGATGAAGTGACCCAGCCTCCCTGGTTGGGCTTCCTAGGGCCAGTGTTACAAGCTGAGGTGGGGGATGTAATCCTTATCCACCTGAAGAATTTTGCCTCTCGTCCCTATACCATCCACCCGCATGGCGTTTTCTATGAGAAGGACTCAGAAGGTAAACCAGTTTCTTTCTCTCAGTCTCACCAAGTATCGTTTTTCCTTTACTGAGAAAGAAGAGCCTGGAGCAAGGATAGTCTTATTTATCGATCTGAAGTGGTAAAGATTTTGCTCAGAGAAAACATGGGAATCAGTTTTTTTTTTTTTTGGTGCCGGGGAACGAACTCATGACCTCAAGCTTGCCAAGCAGGCGTTTATGCCACTGAGCTAAATCCCCAGCAGGAATCAGTTTTGTTATTCAGACATTGAGAGAATTGGTCATGTCCCTTATTTTTTTTTTGGCTTCAGAATCCTTATCAAGAATTCAAAGATACAACCTTTTTCACTTTATCAAAAGGAGTTACTTGAATGACACTTCCTTAAAATGCTCTGAAAAGAGAACTGTGCTGTAAATGTATTATTGTAATGTTGTCCAAAATGTCCATCTTTTTTCATAAGAGGGAATTTAACTTATGTTTTCAGTTTTCCCAGTGACCTGTAATACTTCAAGTGAGTGAGAGGAATACAGATTGAAGTCAGAAGATCCTAGTTTGTGGAACAGGATGAAAAGAAATCAGAAGTCATAGATATAGTTGATGGGCATATAAATTAAGATAGCTATTATGTGAAAGTATAGAAATTCATAAAAAATAAAAATCAAACTACTGTATTATTCATCAATCACACTTCTGGGTATATATACAAAGGAAATTAAATCAGCATGTTGAGGAGACACCTGCATTCCATATTTAATGCAGAACTATTTATAATAGCTAGGATTTGAAATCAACCTAAATGAATATCAACAGATGAAAAAAGAAAATGTGATGTGGGGCTGAGTGTGTAAATCACTGGGGGAGCACTCCCTTAGCATGTATGAGGCCTAGGATACATTCTCAGCACTGAAATAAATTGTGCTATGTACATAATGGGATACTCTTCTCCCTTAAAATGGAGGAACTCTTGTCTTGTGAGAACTTATATGTACCTAGAGGACATTATATTAAGTGAAATAATATAGATACAGAAAGACATATATCACTTGATTTTACTCATGTGAAGTTTAAAACATGTTGATCTTATCTGAGTTTGCTGTTATAATCCGAGCACTGGGGAGGGTGAGGCACAAAGATGACAAGTTCGTCAGTCAGCCTGTGCAACTTCACAAGACCCTGTTTCAAAACAAAAAATAAAGAATCACCAAGGAGATAGCTCAATGGTAGAGTACACCTGAGTTCTATTCCAAGTACTGAAAAAAATTTTGATCTTACAAAATTTGAGAGTAGAACAATGGTTACCCGAGACTAGATAGTAGGGGTGAAGTAGGTTAAGGAGAGGCTGGCCTGCAGATAATGTTACAGTTAGACAGCAGGACAAATATACACTATGCTGTGATGTAGCAAAATGAATATACCTAACAGTAATACACTATATATCTCTCAAAATAGAACAATTTTAAGTGTATTCATAACATTAAAACTCTAATCAAGTAAGACATTTTTAAAGAACATTTCCTTAGAAAGATAAAGTTGAGAAATGTGGCTCCTTTTTTTTTTCCAGAACTTTTCCTTCAACTCTATTTGTGGGAATGAAATCAGACAACCACTGAGGGCAAAATATAAAGCCTTCAAGCAGTCAAATGTCATTCTTTTCTTTTTTAAAAAATTAATTTTATTGATACATTTAGGTACGTGTAATGATCACATTCATCATAGAGAATTTGTACCTGTACATGATATATGTTGATTCTTTTTTTCTCCAATTTCCTTTACTCCTTTCAATTCCTCTTCTCTTTATTTACAAAAGTTTTGCTTCCATTTATTCCTTTATTTCTCTTTTGTTCTTTTCCCTTCCTTGTCCATTTTTAAAAAGTGGGCATGGTAAGAGTTAAGTTTTTATTAACACATGTCGTCAAAAGTTGCAAAAATTGTCTTCATTCCTCATTTGTCTCTTCTTCCCTAGTTTTCTGCCCTTCAAAGATAGAATACCTTGCCTCCACACTGGCCACCAACCCATGTAATGCTGCCATTGGCCAGATTGCAGACCATACCAGGTAGATCAGAGATCTCTGCTTTGATCTGATTCATGAAATAAAAAAAGCTAGAGATGATAGAAATTAAAATCACTCTATCATTTTCTTTTCTGAATTAAAATATTTAGTGAAAATTATAACATCCCTTATATTCCATCAGTTAAAGTAATGCATCATTTTAAACTCATTTCCTATGCAGGTTTTAGATGTTATTTATGTACCATTCATTTTTCATAGCAAGCTTACCTTCCTTTTGCCCCAGAGCAAATTGAAGAATGCACACTGTTGTACACTCTGTAACATAAAAATTTTTGCAGTGCTGGGGCATGAACTCACGGCTTTTGCGTAGAGCTGCATCCTCAGCACTGTTACTAAGTTGCCCAGATTAGTCTTAAACTTATGATCTTCCTGCCTCAGCCTTCCAGAGTGCTAGTATTACAGGTGCATACTACCATACCCAGGTCTGTAAAATCCTTTTTTTATGAAAGCATTTATATTTATACTATGTATAGAATGTGTATCTTTATGTGACAGTGTAAACTGACAAATTTGTGTACATAGATCATCTTGAATTATTATTTCAAATTGAAAATTAGAAAACATTGATAACTATAGATGTTATGAAGAAATTATTTCCACTTTTGTACTAAGAACCATTTGGATGAACTAAATCCAAAACCTGATATTATAAGTAGCAGTTTTGTTTTGTTTATATACTGAAACATTACTATACCAGAGAACCCCCATCTCTGGAGTATTCAGTTAAATTTGGTTTTCTAGAATATACAGTTAGCTTTTAAAATTCCTTTCTATTGGTGAAATGGAAGTATTGGTTTTCCTCACAGATGAATTTTCATATTTGTAAGTTCTAGTTTACTCAGGTTTGAGCAAGTTGTGAATAAGTGAAAAAAATAACTTGCTGAATATATATATATATATATATATATATATATATATATATATATATAAGGTTACATGTGATCAGAATGAGTTGTGTGTATTCTGAGAATAAATGTAATTTAATTATTTCTTCTGTTAAGCAGTAATCAGGATTACAAAATACATGCTTTAATATTGTTGTTTGTAGATTTTTTCAATTTGTTTAACCATTTCACTGCTAAATTTCTGCCACCACATTCTCATTTTTCTTTTACAATTTTAAACAAATCTCTCCATTATGTATTGCAGGGAAGAGCTCGGTGTGGTGACAAATGCTTGTAATCCTAGGACTCTGAAATGTTAAGGCAGGAGGATTACAAAGAGAACTGGATGTGAGCAATTTAGTGACTTAGAGAAACTGTCTAAATATAAAAAAAATAAGAAAAGGGCTAGGGCTTTAGCTCAGTGCAAGCATCTTGAGTTCAATCCCTAGTAACACAAAAACAAACAACAACTTATGGTGATAATTGGTTAAAAATAAAAAATAAAAAAAGACATGAGAAAAAGTTAAGGTGATGAATATAGAACAAAGTAAGGAGATTTTTAATTTGGCTTTTAACTTCCTACGTGACCTTGAACAAGTTATTTCCCCTGTTTCTTTTTTGTATAACAGGGAATTGAACCAACTTATCCTTAAATTGCCTTTATGCTGAAGTTGTGTGATTTTCCTGCTCTTAGTTTTCCAAAGTGAGTCCTTCGAGGAAGGAAATTTTGTCTGCTCCTTTGCTTCCATGCCACCAGCTTTGTACTACGGCAACACTAGTTAGGTCTTGCAGCACTTTGTCAGGTTAGCTCCTTCCCAAATGGCTGGAATCTCTTCCCCCATTGTTTGTGTGAGGACTGGGATGTGAAACACTGTACGGGACCTTAGGATCTCATGTTTTTCAAGACTAGACCTGTGTGTGCTCTATACTTGTCCTCTTTTGGTTTCTGTATCTGCCATTCTTCCTCTCACTCACCCTGGGACAAGACATGTACAATTTTATTTTCTAGGCTCCTTATACCCAGATGGCTCTTCTGGACCACTGAAAGCTGATGACTCTGTTCCTCCGGGGGGCAGTCATATATACAACTGGACCATTCCAGAAAGCCATGCGCCCACCAATGCTGACCCAGCGTGTCTCACTTGGATCTACCATTCTCATGTAGATGCACCAAGAGACATTGCTACTGGCCTCATTGGACCCCTCATCACCTGTAAAAGAGGTACAGGCCCCTGGGGCTGGGGATTTAGCTCAGTGGCATAAGTGCCTGCCTTGCAAGAGCGCCATCCTGAGTTCGATCCCCGGTACCCGTAAAAGGAAAAAAAAAAAAGAGGTACAGGCCCCAAGAATGATCTAAAGGCTGTGGTTTGGGATATTTGGGGAAACCAACAATATTGTTGAAGCACCTTCATCCTGGGCAGTAGCCTAAAGACCGTCAATTTGGCACCTTTGTCTTTTAACAGGAACATTCCTGCCAAACTCCTTTTCCACTATTTTTTCTGTATCATTGCCTTTTTTCTTTAAAAAATAACTCTAAAACCTCAAAACATATATATTTTTTACTTTCTTATTTCTTATTGTATTTTTCAAATTCAGATTGACAAATTGGTTGGAATAGTATACACTAAAAGAATAGTCAAGCCTGAAGGCCAAGGTCTGGCAGAAATGTGGTCAGATTTAGGCCCTGGGTCGAAGACACAGTCAAAGATGATGGGAAGGAATTATTCTAAATCCTATATGACCCACATTCAAGTTCAATTTTGTGGTTTTATCTGGAGAGTTTAGAAATGAAAGCTAGCACCAGAGGGCTATACTTCCTTTTCTGTTTCCAACAGATCCTTAAGGCCCCCTCTCATTCTATCCCTTTCTTATGAGTAACCTCCTGCAGCTTACTGTTGCTAAGAACGAAGGTTCTCAAATGCATCTTTTATACTTGCCTTAGGAACCCTGGATGGGAATTCTCCTCCTCAAAGGCAAGACGTGAACCATAATTTCTTCCTGCTCTTCAGTGTGGTGGATGAGAACCTTAGCTGGCACCTTGATGAGAACATTGCCACTTATTGTTTAGACCCTACCTCAGTGGACAAGGAAGATGAAGACTTTCAGGAGAGCAACAAGATGCATGGTGAGTTGGGAGGAAGGGAACACATTTTGTCAGTGGACACTGATGGAGAGTTGCTACAGGGCCTAAAATTTGATGGGTGCTTACACATACCTGGTTCTTTTTAATTCTCATAAGAACCAGTAATAGTGGCTTTTCCATTTTGACTGTAAGGACCCTGAGGCTCCCAGAATTATGGATCAATTAAATGGTACAGCTAGACATATATCTCCTTTGTATTTGACTGTAGGCTATGCTACTTTGCCTCATAATGAGGAATAGCTAAGGCTACTGATTCATAAGTTATATACTATGTGTTGATTGTCCACTAGTGTAATTAATGAATATGATTTTGTTCTAACAAAAGCATGCAAGCTGGAAAAATTACATACTTTGTGGAGGAAAAATGTTTGGTTTCAAGGTACTTTGCTTGTATCTTCTATCCTACTCTTAGTTTATGTCTGTAAGGGAACTGACCATATTAAATAAAAAACAAAACGAGAACACGAAATACCTGAAACATGAGCACAAAAGTTTTTAAGAACAGAAGCAAATTGACTTTTTTGTTAATCAAGGAAGTGATTTTCTTAATTTTTGGTGACAGGGTTTGGCTCAAAACCAAACAATGCTAAAATGAGTTGAGAATTTAGAGGGAATATATAAATGATAGCTCAGACAGTTCAAATTTCTCTTGGGTTTTATAAGATTTGATTGTAATAGCAACAATAATTGCTATTGTAACTATTATTCTGTGGAAATATCAGAAGGAAACTAGTCTGAAAGGAATAAATAGCCAACAAAATAACCCTATGCCTCGGAGAACTTCTTCGTATTGCTTATGTGAAATATTGACTTTACCACAAACTAGCTCTGTGGAGTTCAGAAAGCATAATTTTACTTCTCTGATCCTCCCTTTTTTCACGTCTTTGAATAAGAATGATATTGGTCTGTTTCTGACAGCTGTTTATGATATTGAAATGAAATAATACATATGGTCATCAGAGTGTGTTATTTAAAATTTCATTGAGATATTACCTATTATTATTATCAGATGATAGGACATCCCATTGGTCTGTGCTTTTGTAACATTGGTATTTTCTTTTGTAGCAATCAATGGCTTTGTCTTTGGAAACTTACCAGAGCTGAGCATGTGTGCACATAAGCACGTGGCCTGGCACTTATTTGGCATGGGCAATGAAGTGGATGTCCACACAGCTTTCTTTCACGGACAGATGTTGACCACCCGTGGACACCGCACTGATGTGGCTAATATCTTTCCAGCCACTTTTGTTACAGCTGAGATGATACCTCAGAAGCCTGGCATCTGGTTAATTAGCTGTCAAGTGAACAGTCACTTGCAAAGTAAGATGCAAAATTTCTGACTTTTAGGTTGTTGGAGGAGGGTGTCAATAATAGTCAATGCAAGCCTGAAGTTTTGGCTTGGAGTCATAAGATAGGTTTTCTAGGTGACACAATTCAGTATGCATGGTTAAACACTAAACTAGAAGTCAAGGCCTCTAGGTTCTTACTTGGTTCTCTCATTAACTTTTTAGGTAATGTTGAACATATCTCCTTGGATATTTTCTCTTTTCCATCTCAAACATAAGGTGTCCTAGGGATGGACAAGTAGATTTTTAAGTTTTTTTTATTTGTTAAGAAGTCTAAGGATTTAAGACATAGAAGTATTTTCACTTGATTAAACAGGGAGTGAAGAAGAGAATAGTTAAAAGTTTTATGTAGGTAATCAGGGAGTACTGTAGGTATATAGTGACTCTCTACTTGGGACCCAACAGCATTAGAGGCATTAGAGGGAGATGGTTTTAGGTTAAGTGGAAAAATGGTTGACATAATGAGAGAATGCATTATGAAGCATCAGAAAGAAGGGTGGCAGAACTTAAAAGGCAATAGAAAGGGTAGTACATAAATGCCTAGAGGGTTTGAATTGTAGTTTCAACTCTGAAAATTTCTTTGTATCATTTTGGGAGAGTCTATTCCCATTTCCAGACTTTACTTCTCCATATTCAAAATGGAAGAGCTGGTATAAATGGTCTGTAAAACCCTCTTTGGACTCTTGCTTTCTAGAATTATTTGATGTATGTTGAATCAGGAAGGTTGTCAGAAAGTGTTATGTAAATATGTGACAATGAATTTGAGTAGGTGAAGAGTTACAGACAGGTTAGAAAATGAGATTAGGATGGCAAGTTTCAGTTAACAGAGACCATTTCTGTGTTTTGCATCATCAAGAGTCTATCCTTGGATCCAGGGATGCCTGGGTAAGAAAGTACAAAATGGATTAGGATTAGGGATTCAGCATGGTAGTGAAACATGTAAGCACCTTGAAACCAGACAAGCCTGGATTCAAATACTAGTTCCACAATTGTTTGCTTACCTTTGGTAAGTCCAGAGGATGAAAACAATGATGACTACATCATAAAGTTATAGTGAGAGTTCAGAGACATAATGTAATTTTAAATCTTAGAGAATAAAGAAAGGATGTGACCGAAGTAGAGGATATAAGGATATAAGAATGGAAAATACATAAATACATACTCAAGATTGATTGTCAAAAGTGGGAGCTTAAGTCTCAACTCTACCACTGGCTAGCTATGCAATCTTGAACAAGTTATTTAATGTTTTCTCATACCTAATTTGCTATATTAAAAGTGTATTTCACACTGTAGTTAGGAGGATTGAATGGCAATAAAATTCAAAGTACCGAACACAAGCCCTGACATATAATACACTTTCAACAAAAAGTAATATTCCTTCTTCATACATGTCTCAGATTTATAGAAGACCTTTTTATTTTTATTGGTACATGTTTGCAGTATGAAATGATTACATTGCGTATGGAGAGTGGTACATGACTATAACAAATCTTAATTCATTTACTGCCTCTTCTCCCTTCATTTCTTGGACCTCTTTCCCTCTGAAAAAGACGTAGCTCCCTATTTCCTATTAACTTTTACTTTTCTATTTTTTTATATTTTGAGTTTCTTACATAAAAGAAACCATGCAATATTGCAGCTTGTGTTTCTGATTTATGTCACTAAATATTCTGGTTTTAAGTTGCATCCATTTTCCTACAAATGATTCAAATTTATCTTTCTTTATGTCACCATAGTACTCCACCACGTATAAATGTTACATTTGCTTTATCCATCCATCTGTTGATGGACATGTGGGTGGTTCCCAAGAGTTAGCTATTATGAATTGTGCTGCAATAAACCTGAGTATGTATTTTTTCTGTAATATGATCTTTGTTTTACTCTTTTAGAAAGATCACTAGAAGGGAAACAGCTGGGTCCAGTGGAATGTTTATTGTTAGTTTTTTGGCTAATCTCTATACTGTGTGTTTATACTAGTTTATACTAGTTTACGTTCCCTCAACAATGTAGAAGAGTTATTTTTTCATTTCAACCTCAGCCATTTGTTATTATTTAATTTCTGGTGATAATCATTTTCTCTGGATTAAGGTAGAGTCTCAGCATTTTTATTGTGCATTTCTGTAATGGCCAGAGGTATTGAATATTTTATGTGTTTGTTGCCCATTGTATTTCTTCTGAGAAGTGTGTATTAATTTCAGTTGCCAATTTTTTGATTGAGTTTTATTTTGGGGGAGTCTACTTTTTTGAGATATCTATGTATTGCAGATATTTGTCCTCTGTCTAAGGAGAGTAGCTAAAAAGACTTTAAATTCTGTAGTTTGTCTCTTTACTCTATTGGTTGTTTACTTTGCTGTGCAAAGTTTTTAAATTTGATTTGTTGATTTGATTTTTTAATTTGATTTGTGATTTGTAGATTCTTGGTCATATTTCCTTTGCAATTGGTGTTTCATTCAGAAAGTTTTTGCCTATGCCTATGACCTTAAGAGTTTTACCTATTTTACATTCCAGTAGCTTGTTTCAGTTGTAACATTTAGATCATTGATGCATTTTTATTTTAGTTTGCGTTATACATTGTAAGATGTATTAAACTAGATTAAATCTGGATGTGTATAGCCAGCTTCCCCAGCACCATTTGTTAAAAAGGTTATCTTTCCTTCAGGTTATGTTTTTGGCATCTCTAATCAGATACTTGAATGAGCCTTGAATTGTTGCTGCATGATCTATTTTGTTCCAGTGAGCCACATGTCTGGTTTTGTGCTAATGCTATGCTGTTTTTTTTTTTAAATCGCTGTAGTATTGTAGTATAATGGAAACTTTGGGATTATGGTCTTCCTGCTTGCTCTTTTTGCCCAAGATTATTTCTGTTATTGTGGGTCTCTTTAAGTTCATAAGAATATTAGGATTGTTTTCTCTAATTCTGTGAGGCATCTTATTGGTATTTTGTTTGAAATTCCATTTAATCTATCAGTTTTGATAATGTAGCCATTTTGTCAATATGTGTTTTCCCTGTGCAGAAAAGGGGGTATCTTTTCATTTTCTGAGTCTGCTTTGATCTTCACAATACTGTAGTTTTTGCTGTAGTGGTCTCACTTCGTTGGTTAGGTTAATTCTTGAATACTATACTATTTTCCTTGATGCTTTTGTGAATAGTATTGCTTCCTATTTGCTTCCTTGATGAGTTTATTTTTAGTGAGGAGCAATTTTATTGATTTTTCATTTTGAATTTATCCTGTTACATTGCTTATTTTACTTATTACTTCTAGAAGTCTGTTGGTGGAATCTTTTGGGTCTTCTATCTAATGGATCATGCCACCTACAAATAATGACAGTTTGACTTCTTCCTCCTTTCCTATAAATACCCTGTTTATTTCTTTCTCTGTCTGATTGCTCTGGATAATATTTTGAGTACTGTCTTGAACAAGAATGGTGATAGTGAACATCTTTTTCCTGATTTTACAGGAACTTTTTTTTCTCTGTTTAATATTATGCTAGCAGTAGGATTGTCATAAATGGTTCTTTTCTAATTGAGATAATGCCTTTCTAACCATATTTTCCTCAGAAATTTTGTCATGGATTTTGTCAAAAGCTTTTTCTAAATTTATTGATAGGACTGTGTGACTTTGGTCCTTGCTTCTGTTTATCTGATGTATTACATTTACTGATTTACATGTGTTAAACTATATTTGCATCTTTGCAAAGAAGCCAAGTTGGTCATGGATATGTGATCATTTTGAGGATTTGTTGCATTCCCTTTACTGAAAATTGTTAAGGATTTTTGTATCTTTGTTTCTAAAGAGACTGGCCTGTAGTTGTTTTATTTTGGCTAGAGCCTTATCAGATTTTGGAGTCAAGGCAATGCTAGCTTCCAGGAATGACTTTGGGAATATTCCTTCCCTTTCAATTTTGTTAATGAGTTTGAGGAAAATTGTCATTGCATCTTTCCTGGGGATTGTCTGGAATTCAGCAGTAAAACCATCTGATCCTGAGCTTTTCTATGTTGATAGGTTTTTATTATTGTTTCCATATCATTGCCAGTTGTGAGTTTATTCAGCTTTCTTATATCTTCTTGGCTTAATTTTGATAATTCATACCCATTTAGAATCTATCCTTTTTTTTCTGAATTCTCTAATTTATTAAAGTACAAATATTCAAAGTAGTTACTAATAATCTTCTGGATCTCAGAAGTGTACATTTTTTTTACACTTTTGTCTTTTTGGTTTTGTTTTGTGTTTTTCAAATTGCCTTACATGAAGTCTTTTCTTTCTTTTTTGTGGTAAAATTTGCAAACAGTTTGTCTATTTTGTTTATTCTATAGTAGAACCAGTTCTTCAATTCATTAATTCTCTGTAGTCTTTTTAGTCTTGATATCATTAATTAGTCCTCTAATCTTTATAATGTATTTCCTTATACTATCCTTGGATTTGGATTGTTCTTGTTTTTCTAGGACCTTGTGTTGCATCATTACATTTTTATTTGGGTTCACTCTTATTTTTCTGATGTAGGTTTTTGCAGCTGTAAATTTGTTTTTTTTTTTTTTTTGTAAATTTGGTTTCTAAGATTACTTTCACTGTGTCTTACAAGTTCTGGTCTGTTATACCAGCATTATCATTTGATTGTAAGAACTATCTAATTTCTTCTGTGACTCATTATTTTTAGAGTGTATTGTTTAATTTCCATGTGTTTGTATAAATACTGTGGTTTCTTTTGCCATTAGTATTTTATCTAACTATGGTCTCATAATAAACATTGGATAATTTTGATTCTTTTTTTTAAATTTTATTTTAAAGTGAATAAAACAAAAGAGGGCAGTACAGAGCAGATCAGAACAGGACAACATAGGCAACACTACTTTACATTAAGACAACCGGAAATCAACAGTAGCTATCACAGTATCTCTTACTCTGCTATAGTTGATCATAGTTTCAAATACAATAATATCAAACATAATAGTATAAAGCCATGCAAAGAGTGAAAGAATTACAGGGCTTTTGGAACCGAATAACAGAAAATGATCAATGGGTATTATAATATCTCATTTTCGATAGAAAAATTTTGTTTAAACTAACACACATATTCAAATCCCAGTAAGACACAATGTGATAGATAGAACCAATGGTAGAAGAAGAATAGAAGCATGGTAGGACTTCTAAGGAGGAGATATTAAATCAGCAATAGCTGTGATAAAGTTTTGTTTTCTTCAAAACAGCTGTTCATATCATCAGGCATGATACAGTCAAACAAAACAGAATAAAACCATTCCAACTGATGATTGAAAAACATTGAAAGACTTCAAAGCTATGAGATGGGAACTCATGCTTACCATAAAATCTTATATACTCTTATCAACTCTCATAATAGGTATACTATACAGTATTTACCCTTGTGAGTTTGGTTTATTTCGCTTAAGAGAATGGTCTCAAGTCGTGTCCATTTATTTATAAATATCTCAATGTGATCATTCTTTATAGCTGAGTGGTATTCCATGGTATAAAAATGCCACAACTTTTTTATCCATTCCTCAGTTGATGAGCACTTAGGTTGTTTCCAGGATCTGGCTATTACAAATGGTGCTGCTATAAACATGGGTGCACATATATCACTGTGGTATGATGTTTTCAGTTCTTCTGGAAACATGCCCAGAAATGGAATAGCAGAGTCAAATGAGACTTCCAAACCCAGCTTTTTGAGGAATCTCCAGATTGACCTCCACAGTGGTTGCGCCAGTCTACACTCCCACCAACAGTGTAGAAGAGTTCCTTTTTCCCCACAGCCTCTCCAACACTTGTTGTTGGTAGTGTTTTCTATCTTGGCCATTCTTTCTGGAGTGAGATGGATTCCCATTCAGTTTTAATTTGCATTTCTCTCATGACTAATGATGATGAACATTTTTTCATGTATTTATTTGCCATTTGTATTTCTTCATCTGAGAAATTCATTTCAGATTCCCATTTTTGGATTGGGTCTTTGCATTTCGAGGGTCTGATTTTTTTTAATTCTTTATAAGTTCTAGACAGAAGTCCTTTGTCTGAGGAACTGTCCATGAAGATTTTTTCCCAATTTGTGGGTTTTCTTTTCACTCTGCTGGAAACCTCTTTTGACATGCAGAAACTCTTTAATAAGATGTGGTCCCAGTTATTGATTCTGGGAAGTACTTCCCGTGTACTTTGGTTCTT
>PVJX010016913.1:0-39365 GCA_004027295.1 Dolichotis patagonum
ATCAGAAGAAGCATTGCTATTTGCCTCTCACTGTTTTGAGTCTGCTCATGTATTGATTTACTTGTAGGTCTCCGGGATTCAAATTCAGGGCAGGCAGCTCCAGAGAGGGAAGCTCACTTTGATGAATGCTTGAAGAATGAGTAAGATCCATCCAGGTGAAGAGACTGCAAACCAAGCTTTTTACACAGAGGGCCAGGCCAGTCTCAGTACTTGTCAGTTTCTTTCTTTCTTTTTTGTTTTTGAGACTGAGTCTGGCTATGTAGGGCAGGCTGGCCTTGAACTCGTTTATGTAGCCCATGCTGGCTTTGAATTTATAGCAACCTTCCTGCCTGAGCCTCCCAAGTGCTGGGGTTACAGGTATGTACTACATAATTATTACTATTTTATTATTATTCTTATTATTAGTCTTTTTGAGACAGAGTCTCACTATGCAGTTCAGGTTGGCCTTGAGCTCCCTTTGAAGCCCAGGCTGGTCTCAAACTCACAACAATCCTCCTGCCTCAGCCTTCCGAGTTCTGGGATTACAGGCATGCACCATCACGCCCAACTATTATTGTTATTTTTAAAGAAATAAAGTTCACTGGGCTGGTGGTGCATGCCTGTAATCTCAGCATCCTGGGAGGCTCAGGCAGGAGGGTTGCAAGATCAAGCCTGGTCTGGGCAGTGTAGTAAGACCCTCATCTCAAAAAACAAAACAAAACAAAACAAAAAAGCAAAAAAGCAAGGTGGGAAGGCTCCAGGTTTCATCACCAGTACCACCCAACCCGTGCTCATGCATGCACAAGTCAACCAAGTTACAGTGTAAAATAACAAGTTTTGTGGGGGTGATAGACAAATGAAAAGAAAACATCTTACAGTGGGCTGCAAAGAGAAATGTCTGAGAAGTGTTCTTTTTTTCTTTTTTTTGCAGGACTGAGAGTGGAACCTAGAGCTTTAAAGCATGGTAGTCAAGTACTCTACCACTGAGCTGCGTCCTCTGCAGTTCTAGAAAGGAGATCAGAATGGCGGAAGTGAAAGGGGAGGAGGCTTCTGGAATCACATCCGAGGGCTTTGAAGAACAGCTCTCCTAGTGGGAGTACTTTTGAGGAGTATAAAGCAGGAAGAATCGATTAAATTTCATTTTGTAAACAGCTGCCATGGCTGCTACCCAGTGTACTGTTGTGTCCACTATTGTTGGCATTACTGGGTGTTTCAGGCGGAGGAGGCACTGTCCTGCTTTCAAGGGACTCAGATTTTTTTCAGTGAGAGGATGGAGCCCAGGCCCTCACACACACTTGGCAAGCTCTTTGTCAGAGCCAAGGGGCTCTGATTTTATCCAGGGAGAGAACAAGACATCCGTATCTTGAGCAGTCCTGGAAATTTCTTCCATCATAATCCTTAGAGCACTACTCACAGAATTCTAAAACCTGCAGCTAGCAAGTTAAGTTCCGCCTAAAGATATAAGCATGATATTTAAAACTAGTCGACTTTCAATGCTTGTGCATTAAGCCAGGCATGGCACATGCCGCAACCCCAGCACTCGGGATGCTGGGGCAGGAGGATCTTATGTTTGAGCCCACCCAAAGACAACTCAGTGAATAGTGTGGAGATATAGCTAAGAGCAAAGGCCCTGGGTTCAAGTCTCAGTACTGAAAAAAAAAAGTTGAACAAGAATTGTTATACAATTCAGGGATTTCACTTTGAAGTATATACCCCAAAGAATTGCCGATGTTCATATCAACATTGCTCATGATAACCAAAAGGTGGAAACAACCCACATACTCACTGCCACATAAATGGGCATATACATAAAATAGAATATACATAAGCAAAATGTGGTATATACATAAAATGGAATATTGTTTACCCTTAAAAAGTAGAATCTGACCCACGTTGTAACATGGATAAGCCTTAAAAATATGCTAGCCGGGCATGGTGATACACACCTGTAATGCTAGCACTTGCAAGGCTGAGGCAGGATCATTGAGAGTTCTAGGCTAGCCTACACTACATAGTGAGACCCTGTCTCCAAAAAAAATGTCATCTTTTTTTTTTTTTTTTTGGTACTGGGGATCGAACTCACGACCTTGTGCTTGCCAGGCAGACGCTTATGCCGCTGAGCTAAATCCCCAGCAAAAAATGTCATCTTAAGCCAGACATAAAAGCACACGTCACCAAAGGACAAAATGTCATAATTCAGCTTATATGGGTGCAATGGTTAATTTTGTGTCAAGTTGACCACATTACAGGGGGCCCAGATATTTGGCTAGACATTGTTTCTGAGTGTGTCTGTGGGCTATTCCTGGCCAATACTAGCACTTGAGTCAACAGACTGAGTAAAGTGACTTCCCCCCTCTTCAATGCTGGTGGGCAGTATGCCATTCTTTGAGCTCTGAATAAAATACAAAGGTTGGGAAAAGAGGAATTCCCAGATTTAAAGACCCAATCCAAAAATGGGCATCTGAGATGAATGCACACTTCTCAGATGAAGAAATACAAATGGCAAATAAGTATGTGAAAAAATGTTCAACTTCACTGGTCATTTGAAGGTGCAAATTAAAACAACACTGAGATTCCACCTCACCCTGGAAAGAATGGCTATTATCAAGAAATCAACCAATAACAAATGCTGGAGGGGCTGTGGGGAAAAAGGAACCCTTCTCCACTCTGGGTGGGAGTGCAGAGTGGTGCAACCATTGTGGAAATCAGTGTGGAGATTCCTCAAAAAACTAGGATTGGAGGTCCCATTCTGCCCAGCTATTCCCTTTCTGGGTATCTTCCCAAAAGAATCAAAACCATCATACCACAGTGATGTATGTGCACCCATGTTTATAGCAGCACAGTTTGTAATAGCCAGATCTTGGAAACAACCTAAATGCCCATCAGCTGAAGGACGGATAAAAAAGATGTGGTATTTTTATACAACGGAGTATTATTCAGCCATAAAGAATGAGAAACTGGACACTTTTAAAGGTAAACAGATGCACCTTGAGGACATACTCATTAGTGAAGTAAATAAGACATATGTGTAAACAGTGTATTGTTTCATTAGTGTGACAAACCGAAAGCGAAACATAGGTACATGTGTATGTGTATGTATATAAAAATGGTTAAGCTAGTTATACTGCTGATTTCTGAGTTCACCGAGGACAAAGATGTGTGCTAGTATTGTTCAGACAACTGAATGCAGATGTTTCATGCTCTGAGTGAACGATTTGGGGATGACCGTGTGCAATGTAGGTACCATTGTTACCCCCTGATTGATGTGCTTTGACATTTTGTTACAGTTTTTCTTTTGCTTCTTTTTTCTATCTTTGAATAAAGTGGAATTTTTAAAAAAAGAATGGAATTCTCTCAGTGTGACTGCTTTATCTGGCTGCCCAGGCCATTCGGCTTGGACTGGAAGTGCACCATTGGCTTTGCTAAGTCTCCAGCTTGTTGACAGCAAGTCCTAGAATTTCTCACTCTTCAAGTGACTGGTGCCCAGTTCTATCGGTGGATCTCCTGTTGGTTCTGTTTTTCTGGAGAATCCTAAACAATGAAGTACCAAGAGTAATCAAATTCACAGAGAGCTGGGTGTGGTGGTGCATACCTGTAATCCTGTCTGGGAGGCTGAGGCAGGAGGGTTACAAGTTCGAGGCCAGCCTGAACAACATAGAGACCCTGTCTCAAAACAACAATGGTTGGTGAGGCTCTGTGGTAGAGCCCTTGCCTAGCACATGTAAAACTCTGGATTTAATCCCCAGCGTGTACGGTGGGGGTGGGGCTGAATAGTAGCATCCAGGGGATTGTGAAGGGGAAATGGGGAGCTACTGATTAATGGGCTTAGTGTTTAGTTTGGGATGATAAAAGAGTTCCAGAGATGGAGAGTGGAGATGGTTGCATAGCAACCTGGGTTATGCAATGCCACCGAGTTACACACTCAAAAAGATTAAATTCTAAAATTTAAAATGAGCATGCATGCATGCGTGTGCACACACATGCACACACAGAAATGATGTTGGTAAAGCGTACCCTTGTCCACTTCCCAATTCCTGTCACCCCATCCTGTCTGCCCCCTACATTCACTTGTTGGCAAATTCTATACAAGTGAGTGACATACACGCCCAGCCCTGAATGACTCCCTCAGGAAAGGCCAGAGACTCTGACTTCTCACTGTGGAGTCCCAATGTGAAACTGAGGAGAAACCCAAACAAACCCTCTGGTTCACTTGCTTTTAGGGGACTTTAAGACTAACTTTGGAGCAGCGTGTGATTAGTCTCCCACTAGCTTTGTGGTAGAGGATGCCCCTGTCAGTAATGATACTGGTGACCCTAATTACTTGTCGGGGACTTGAAGGCTGGTTTTGCATAAGGCATTGACTGTCACTCAGATCTGAAGGGTCCCGTGGGTGATATTTTGTCAGGAGCCCCAAATCTCACCCTCGGCTCATGCTAACGCTGCCCTTTTCTGAACATGTGTCCCAGCAGTGGCCTGAGGTTTGACTGGGCACATACAGACCACTGACCACTTCACCTCCAGTCACTTAAGCCCAAGCCTTAAACCACCCCATTACCAATTCCAAGTCTGTTTACCTGTTACTTGAACAGGTCCAGCGACTCCTGGATGAGTTCTTGGGCCAGGAAAAAGATGACTTGCAAAGTCAGTGAAACAAGATGCCCAGGCTACCATCAAAAACACCCCCTTCGATAGTGTCAAGCATCTTTTACTCTTGGGTAAAGGGAAAGATGGGTTTTAGATAGGAAAGGATGACTGGAGACTTCTGGGTAACTCTTGGGTAAAGGGAAAGATGGGTTTTAGATAGGAAAGGATGACTGGAGACTTCTGGGTACCTCTTGGGTGGTCTGGGACGTAACATTGTGAAACCAAGTGGCTTGTACACATGCAATCATAAGCTCTGGGTGCCCTGTAAGTCCCGGAAATATCTTAGTTATACTTATTGTGGTGTCTTTGGTCTTGAGAGGGAGAAACAGATTAGTCAGCTGTAGGGCAAACTGGTCTTGTAATACTAGTGCTGGAGAAATAGTCCTTAAATGACTAACACATTTATACGCACAGCTGAGCAGAAATCTGACCCAAAGGTGAAGGAATGGAGGAAACAGATACAACAGAAAACAGAGTTTGGTCTGATGGCCCATGCCTGTAATGCCAGCACTCTTCCAGGTGGGAGGATTCAAAGTTCAAGCCCAGCCTTGGAAATGTAATGATTTAGCAAGACCCTGTCTCAAAAGAAAAGGTAAGAAAGGGCTGGATGTGGTGCAGCCCAGCACTCCGGAAAGCTGAGGAAGACAATTCTAAGTTCAGGCCCTACTAGGGCAATTCAGCTGGATCCTGTTACAAAATAAATAAATAGGAAGGATGGGAGGTGCAGGTCAGGGTATAGCTCCCTCCTCCCCACCTTGGTATCATTCTCAGTACAGCAAAACAAAAAAAAAAATTTTTCTTAAAAAGGGGGGCTGGGGATTTAGCTCAGCATCATAAGCGCCTGCCTTGCAGGCATGCAGTCGTGAGTCCGATCCCTGGTACCGATTAAAAAAAAGAAGGGTTGCAGATTTAGCTCAGTGCAGAGGCCCTGAGTTCTGTCCCTACTACCGTTTTAAAAAGCAGCTTTTCACCAAAGTTTCATCCATTAAAAACATCTGTGAAAAACAAAAAAAAAAGAACTAGGAACAGTAAGCAACAACATGCTTTTGGTTACAAATGATTAGACTTACAGATTTATTTGATTTTTTTTTTTTTTTCGAGACAGGGTCTTGCTATGTAGACTAAGCTGGCCTTAAACTCACTATGCTTGGCCTTGAACTCACAAGGATCCTCCTGCCTCAGCCTCCCAAGGACCAGGACTACAGAATGTTTGGTACTGTGTAAAAAGGCAGGGTAGAATGGCAGTCTTTGTTGGCATAGTTCCACTGTACACATGGTCAGTTTCAGAGCTCTGAGCTGCTTTGGAAGCTTCTGAAGACTTGACCAGCCTTAGCGCCCAGCAAGGCTTTTCCTTCCCTTTCAGGCTTCCTTTACCTTCAGGGGGGCAGTTGGTGACCCTGATATTAAACAGAGCCTGGGGTTAAGCTCACCAGACTCCCTCCACCCAGGCAATGAGGACCTGACTTATTCTCTGTCTGAAGTCACTGAGTAGGCAAGCAGGTTACAGAACAGAGGACAGAGGCAGCTGCACTGCAGAGCGCCCCTCACTGTCAGGAGTGTGAACTGGATTTAACTGTGTGCTCCATTTGCTGAGCAGAGGAAGAAGACCCACTAGCAAGGGCTCCACTAATCCTCACTGTGATGCACTTGGTTTCCTGACTAATGTGCAGGAGAGGCCATCTCTGGGTGGGGAAAAGTGGCTTTATTGCAGTGCTGCTTCTGTGGGAGGGAAATCAAAGCAGCACATGCCGGGCAGCACCCTCTCCCCCTGAGCTTCAGGGTCACTTCAATCCCGTCAGCTTCAAAGTCCAGGCAAACTCCACCGGGAGCGCAAAGGGAGGCAACACAGGCAGAGAGACGTACAGGCCTTCCTCTGGATCTTTGGACCACTTCAGATACCCCTTGACTCCCAGCATGGTTACCTGCAGCAAGCAAAAGGAACATACATCAGTACACACAAATGGTGGTCTGAACACCATGCTGGCCCAGGGCAGGGAAGACAGCCCACGGGGAGCACGGATGAGGGAGGGAGGGAAAGAAGGAAGGGAGGGAGGAACAAAAGAAGGCCTGCTGGTTCCTTTAGAATGAGCTACATTTAGGCTGGTGTGGTGGTGCATAGCTGTAATCCTAACACTATGGGAGGCTGAGGCAGAAGGGTCACAAGTTTGGAAGCAGCCTGGGCAACTTAGCAAGAACCTGTCTCAAAAAAAAAAAATTAAATATGGCTGTGTGTGGTGGTATACTGCTATAATTCCTGCACTCAAGAGGCTGAGGCAGGAGGATCCCTTTGAGTTTGAGGCCAGCCTAGGCTAAATAGTGAGCTCAAGACCAGCATGAATTACACAGTGAGACCCTATCTCAAAAAAAGGGTGGGGCTAGAAATAGAGCTCAGTATAATGGTTCAGTGCCACACATACACACCCACCTACCCAACAACAACAAAAACCCAAAAAGCCAAATGACAGGAGTAAGTACATCTTAGAACTGATGGGGTTCCTTACCCTTGTAGTGGAGGTAGTTATGGGGGCCTTAAGATATAAAACATCATTTTCTGGCCACTGCAGAAAAATGGCATAAACCGCTGAGCTTTTTGAAGTATACCTGGGAAAAAGGAAACATCACTGTTAAGGACATGGCTCTCTGTTCATCTTGTCCACTCCTTTTCTGATTACACCAAACCAGCCCCGTGCCTGTCACTGCCACTGCGGGGCGCGGGGCACAGCATGAGCAGTGTGCCGGAGGAAGCGGCCTGCAGGGCCCTTTCCCTCTGCTACCTCCTCTCTCAGGCTGTCACGCTGCTTTTGTCTAGTTAACTCTTACATTAGTTATTTCCCACTGGAGTTGCTTTTTGTATGTAAATCTTTTCAACTTCAAATTCATGAGAAAATACAGGATAGAGTAAGGGTGAGATATACAGTGAAGACAAGTTTGTTGTCTTGAGATTTCATATTTCACCATCTTCCTAGGGAAGACGATAGAAATCACTAGATACTGGGGCTGGGAATTTAGCTCAGTGGCACAAGCACCTGCCTGGCAAGTGTGAGGTCGTGAGTTTGATCTCGGGTACCAAAAACAAACAAACAAAAATCACTAGATGCTCACCCACACAGAAGGATTCAGTACAACCCCAGCACTGCCTTTTACTGGACACTTGGTTTGTTACGGAAATCTGGTGTCAAACCAAAGGGAACACCTCTTGCACCAAGGTGTTTGGAAGGTAACCATTGATTACGCTAGTGGGCTGGTGGGAATCAGTTCCAAATCACCAGCCCCAAGTCGGCTTTGGTTTTAGTTTATGTGAGATTTGCAAATAGGAACTATGAAGCGGATAACAGGTTATTATATAACTGGTTACAAGAGTCAAGTCATGTGCTGTCACGCAGGTTTGTTCCGAGCAGGTTAGTCAGGGGAGCTATTTATCATAAGGTGGGAGAAAACAGGGAGGGAGATGGGGTGGAGGGGGTGGTTGAAGCTAAGCATGTCCTTGACTAGTTTATCTCGGTGGGACAGTCCTTGAAAATAGAGTATGTTTATATGTCAGACAGTACAGGCAGTCCAGATGGAAGCGGTCAGACTGAGTCAGGTTGGACTGTCTCTAAGTCGCAGCTGACATGGTCAGTCAAGGGTAACAGAGTCTAATGGTCTAACTATGTGGTGGGTTGGGTGAGCACATCCTGTCTTAGTGAAGCACCAGATTGTTGATTTTTAACTTTTCTATCACAAGTTTATGCCTGACCTTGCTGGGCGCTTCACATACATTACCTCATTTAGTCTTCAAAACAACTGTGAAGTTTAAGTATCATCAGCCCATTTTTCAGCTGAAAAAACTGAGGCCCAAGATCAAACAACCAGATCCTGAAGCCCAAGAATAAATGGAAAGAACAGAATACGGACCCTGCACATTGTGGGTGCTATACAAGCGTAACTACCATCATTTGGGGGAAGCAGGGTTAACAGTCACAATCAAATTAAGCCATGCTTTTCTGCAACTTCCCTTTTCTCCAAACCTACTGCTGACCTCTGTAGTCTAAGACACTCTGGTGGCCCAAGGTATAGCCCAGTGCAGCCACATATTTTATAGCAGAAGAATGGCTTTTGGGTTCTCTCAAGACAACCTGCAGCCGCTGCATCACACTGTTGCCAAGGGCATGCCGGGTCCTTGGATGGGGCTGCTCGCATCCGGAGACAGACTCACCACACAGAGGTCTCGTTCTTTTCCAGCTGCACCCTCCAGGGCTTGCTGGCGTAGATAGCCTCCCCGTTGACCTGCAGCCACTTGCCAACAGCAAGGAGCCTTTCTTGGAAGATGGGCACAATCAGTCCATCTTTAGTAGGACCGACATTGAGAAGATAGTTACCTCCCAGACTCACGGTGTGAACCAGTTCCTGGAGAGAGCAGAGACAATGACTGACAAAAGGCAGCTGTGAACGCTGCCCCGGAGCGATGCTCAGGATACACAGACACCAAGACGAGCAAGACAATGTGGGCACGCTCTTCCCGCTCTGTGAATATCCTTTGCCATTAAAACTGTGTTTGTCTGGCATTATAAAAGCAGGTCAGAATCATCTGAGATGGGTGTTAATCTGGACCTCAGGGAGTGGTCATGGCACTTCCTGTGTGGCTGTCCACCTCGAAGCACGGGGTGTGGACAGGCAGGCTGGAAGAAAAGGCTGGGCCACGAAGGAGTGGCTTAGAGCCACTGATGACGCTGGATTGGTTGGCAGGGAACACAGGGATCAGGGACAGCAGTTTGAGTTGTTGCTGTGGAGACCTTGGGAATTTCAGGATGTTTGCTATGCAATGGGCCAGGTAAATGCACAGGCTGCTCTTCTGAGAAAACTGCCATAAGGAGGTGTAGCCTGGAAGGCTTGGGGAGAGAGGGAGGCAGAGCAGAGAGAAGAGAGCAGGGGGGAGGGGGCAGGGAGGAGGGAGAGGGGAGGAGGAGGGGATAAGGACAGGGAGATTGAGACTGAATCAAACAAGTGCACTTCAGGGCAAGGGGAACCCAGAAAGACTAAGATTACATACAGAAAATTTAAAAAGGAGACTCCGCTACAGTACACCAATAGACACCACACCATTAACTTTTGGTGTCTGTGTTGAGTCTTGTTCCTATGCAGTTAATTTTAGATGTAATAATGTGTCACATTTTTTCACTCAAAGAATTAACCATTCACCTGTATTACATTATCAGCTTCTTTTTAAATTCAGTGCTGGGCTGGGGGTGTAGCTCAGCAACATGGTGTCGGCCTGGCAAATGTGAGGTCCTGAGTCCAATTCCCAGTTCCAATAAGTAAATAGATAAAATCAGTGCTGAAAATTAAAACAACACTGAGATTCCATCTCACCCCAGAAAGAATGGCTATTATCAAGAAATCAACTAATAACAAATACTGGCAGGGCTATGGAGAATAAGGAACTCTTTTCTACTGTTGATGGGAGTGTAGATTGGTGCAACCACTGTGGAAATCAGTGTGGAGATTCCTCTGAAAACTAGATTAGAGGTTCCACTTGACCCAGCCATTCCCTTCCTGAGTATCTTCCCAAGAATTAAAAGCATCGGGCTGGGGATTAAGCTCAGTGGCATAAGTGCCTGCCTGGCAAGCACGAGGTCATGAGTTCGATCCCCAGTACCAAAAAAAAAAAAAGAAAAAAGAAAAAAAAAAGAATTAAAAGCATCGTACCACAGCGATATATGTGCTGCCATGTTTATAGTTGCGCATTTGTGATAGCCAGATCTTGGAAACAACTCAAATGCCCATCCCAGGTGAATGAAGATGTGGCTTCTTTATACAATGGAGTATTACTCTGCCATAAAGAATGATACCCTCGAGACATTTCTGGATAAACAGATGCAGCTTGAAACCATAATCTTAAGGGAAATAAATGGGACTCACATGTGTAAACACTGCATTGTTTCTCTGGTATGAGAAACCAAAAGGACCAAAATGTATAACAGATAATGTGAAATAGGGAGAAAAAGTTCAAACGGGGTGGGGTGGGGTGGGGAATGGAAGAGGGAAAGGAAAAAAGGGAAAATTTATTAAAAATGGGAAAAGAAGGAAAAAGAAAATCAAATCAGTGCTGAGGATGGAACCTAGAGCCCTGCACACGCCAGGCACGTGCTCTGCCACGACTTCCACTCCAGCTCTCAACACCGTGGTGGGGAAGGAGGTCCTCTCATCGACTTAAGGATCCCTTTCAGTTGCAAGAAGGTGAGACCACAGCTGTGTCTAACTGTAAACAACCCCGGGAAGACATCTCTGTGTGCAGAACTTTCTCCTGTAAGTACATCATTTTCCGAGGCCAGGATTCTGCTGCATGTCAATAGCCTTCAAGGCTCTGCTGACCCACACTTTTGCCACTCTCGGTTAGGAGTCTGTTCCAAGAAGCAGTCAGGGAGCCAGTGCTCTGAGGCGCCCTTACCGAAATGATTTCAGACTCGCCCAAGACGTCAGTCACCTTCAGGTCACGCCGGTAGCCCCAGGACCACTTGTCCAGGCTGGTGCACATCTCCCACTTGTGATCCGGCAAGCTCTCGGGCACGAACTTATCTTGGCAGTTGTAGTACCCTCCATGGTGACAGGAACAGTTCTTTCCCCATCGGTCATTTACTACCACCTCGTCCTAAGGGCGAGAGGAGGGCTGGTCACAGGGGTAACGCCACCCGGCTCCTCCCTGTGACAGTGCTCTGGGGCCACTGCGTATTTGGAAGCAAGGCACAGCTGGTGTAACGTGTGGTTCTTGACCAGGCCAGGGGCAGTTTTGCCTTGAAGGGGACAGACATCTGGCAGTCTAGAGACATTTCAGGTCGTCACAACTGGGGTGGAGCTACTGACATCTAAGGGAAGGGCCAGGGGAACACTGCTATGAAATACCCTGTAGTGAGCAGGCACCCTGATAACAAAGAAGTATCTGGCTCCAAATATCAAGTGTGCTAAGGCCGAAGACCCACAGAAGAGATCCCTAGCAACAGAGCTAGGGATCCCTACAAAACCTTACTAGGGTAGAGGCAGAGGGGGTGCCTTGGGCCTGGCCCTGGGCAATTCCCAAGGCCTCGGAGCCCGGCCCGGACACTTTCTACCCCAGAACCCTGACTTCCTCCCCAAGGTGGGAAAGTCACCAGATCTTCATTTTTCCTTCTTCCAGCCCTAGCTGAACTATACGAATCCATCCTGTGGACCATCTTAATGTAAATATGTAAGTGCAGCAGAGTGGTCAGTACAGGGCAGTTACTGAAAACCCTGTGAAAGGAGGCACAATAAACACTTAAAACTTCCCTTTTGGTTTGTTTTAGGGTCACCCCGTCGCCATCTAAGTTTTTCCTACGGCAGCTAGTTGAGTGCCAAAGCAAAACAGAACAGTATCCATCATTTCCAGCCAGTCGGACCCGGTCTCCTGGACTCGGTTACCACTGTCCAGGCATCATGAGGTCTCAGAACAGAAAGCAGCATCCCAAGTTCAGCCGAACATCAGTTGGGACTTTCAGAGTCACCTACTGGTCAAGGCTGAGGGGGGGTGTCTTAAGGAGGTGATTACCTTTTAAATCTAGTTATCTGGAAAAGAATCAAACCCAAAACAAAACATAAACCCCAACAACTAAGCAAACCAAAAGAAAAAGATCACTTAGCTTGCTGGAGTTTTGATTAAAGTGACAGTACCCTGACTCTGGTGCGGGTGGTCAGTAACACCTCACCCTGTCTCCTTCATCTCCCTCTGGTTCTCTGAGCACTCTAGGTGGATTGGTACCCTGCCCTGTATGTGCAGCCCTTTCAGGATGGCCGCAGTCTCTAACCTAGTACCCTAAGCTTTTGGCCGACTGAAGAGACCTCGGGATATAGTTCTGTTTTTGTACTGATCATTCCACAGAGTGATCTGTCTCTTTATCTCCAGATTTGGTTTCTCCAAGGCTAAAACCATCAATTCTATAGCTTCAGGGTTTGGCACATACCATGTCAGAGAGCTGGTTCCCCCTAAATCCTTGTTTCTACAATCCTGTGTCTGCAAAGCTAGTGTGTAAACAGGAAGAGATGGGACCACACCAAAGGGTCTCACTATGTAGCCCAGCCTGTCCTTGAATTTGCAGAGATTTT
Organism: Dolichotis patagonum; assembly: GCA_004027295.1. Classification (NCBI taxonomy): domain Eukaryota; kingdom Metazoa; phylum Chordata; class Mammalia; order Rodentia; family Caviidae; genus Dolichotis; species Dolichotis patagonum. The sequence continues at coordinate 12,718 of PVJX010016913.1, forward strand.
CCTGCCTCAGCCTTGTGTACCACCACACTAGGCACTGAAAATCTTTGAGCATCATACTTTGTTTTATTTATTTAGCAATACAGGAGATTGCTAATACTGAGCTGTAGTCAAACTCTAAAATTCTTAGTTTGGGGCTGGGGATTTAGCTCAGTGGCTTAAGCGCCTGCTTGGCAAGCACAAGGTTGTGAGTTCAATCCCCAGTACCAAAAAGAAAAAAAAAAAAAGATAACCCTAAAATTCTTAGTTTGAGACAGGGTCTCACTAAATTGCCTGGGCTGGTCTTGAATATGTGATTTTCCTGGCTCAGTCTTGAGTAGCAGGAATTACCACCATTCCCCACTAGTTGTGCTTTATAAATGGCACTGGGATTGATATTTTCTTTTCTTTAATTTTTTTTTTGTACTGGAGATCAAACTCACAACCTCACGCTTAGCAGGCAAGTGCTTGAGCCTCCAAATTAAATCTCCAGCCCAATATTTTCTTTTCTTTTTCTTTTTTGTCTTTTTGAGACAGAGTCTCACCATGCAGTTCAGCCTGGCCTTGAGCTCTCTGTAGCCCAGGATGGTCTCGAACTTGCAACAATCTTCCTGCCTCAGCCTCTCGATTCTTTTCATTTCCAATTGTGCATTTTTGCCATTTTTTCTTTTTTGTGATGTCCTTTCACTTCGCACTGTAACCCACCCAGCCCTCTACCCCTAGTTCCATGCGCCTACACACGCAACAGGTATATGAAGGGCACTTCAGAGAAAAATGGGGTTTTAATCATCCTGCCTCTTGGGGCATCAGGTGCCCATTCCTTCAGTGACTGTTTACTCAGTGAATACAATGCTGCTCCTGCTGTGGCAGGTCCCCGTGGTACCCAAGGTAAATAAATCCAGCCTTAAAGATCCAGCAGAGACTGCCGAGCAGACAAATACATGGGCCATGATGACCTTACGCCAGACATGATGACCTAGAGCCAGCTGCACGGCTGAGAGCTCCCACACGCTTAGCAAGTTCCTGAGAACCACTTTTAATCTGTTTCAATTTATCACGTAGGACCTCTTTCCATTTTAAAGTTCCTTCCACTTTCCAAGCTTAGTAACAGCTACCCACGAAAATCCTTGAAGGTTTGTGAAACTATCCAGGTGCCTCAATTCAAACTGTTTTTTTGTTTTGTTTTGTTTCGTTTTGGTTTGGTTTTTGGTGCTGGGATTGGACCCAGGACCTTGGGCATGCTAAACCTGTGCTCTATCTCTGAGCTAAAACCCCCAACCTCCAAACTGGTTTTGTTTAGACTTTTCTTTAAACCTTATGACAATTTTAAAATATGTAGAGCTGGGTGTGATGGCACATGCCTGTAATCCCAGCACTCAGGAGGCTGAGGAAGGAGGATCACCATGAGTTTGAGGCCAGCCTGAGCTACATAGTGAGTTCAAAGCCAGCCTGGACTATAGAGCAAGACTGTCTCAAAAAACAGAACAAAACAAAACAATAAAATAATAAAAAAATAAAAATATGGAAATAATTTTTAAATTTTCTATAAGATTAAGACCTCTGCTGCTTTGTAAAATTACTCCAATACAAAGTATAAATGTGCAGCGACTACACACTGGCTAATAATGCTGATTAGGGGAGCAGTTTGGGTTGGCAAGGTACCGCCACAAGAATTTGAATGTAAGGGAAATGACCTGGCTTCTTTAGAGTTAAGCTTCATAACTGATGTAGAGTATGTGAGACTACAGACATTCCATTGTACTCCTATCACTTAATTTTATGTTTTGCACATAATTTGGGGATGTTTTCTCATAATATTTGTTTGCACAGTAGAGTTTATTTCCTCTGCAGTGGTCTAGGAATTCAATATCCTATTTCTACTCTATCACATGAACTCAACACCACTTAGATCCATATTGTCAAAACCAAGAATTAAAAAAGAAAAAGGAACCTTCTACTTCAGGGGAGAATTAAGGGAGAAACCTTTAATATCTGCTCTAGTCCCAGTGGCCACACAGTGGTATCCTTTGCTGATTTTGTCTTTGTTTTCCACATCTTGGTTCCCTGTACTTCCTTTTAGCGTAACAAGTAAGAAATAAATCAGGTAAGTACTTACCTTGACGGGGCTATCATTGTACAGCCAAGAAAGAAAACTGGTAGAATTCCAGTAAGTATCAGGACATTCCCACTCGCCATCAGACCAGATGAGGTCAGGCTGGTAGCTGAAGGCACATGAGCAGAACAGTTCATTATCTGAATGTGTTCACAGGACAGTTATTTAGATTCATTTTTGCAACAAATATTAGGGCTGTGAGGATAGCTCAGGGGCAGAGCATTTGCCTAGCATGACTGAGGCCTGGGTATAATCCCTGCATTGAAAAACAAAAAAATTTTTTTGTCTTCTTGAGACAGGGTCTCACTAAGTCGTTCTGGCTGGCCTTGAGCTCACTTTGTAGCTCAGGCTGGTCTTGAACTTGCAACGACCCTCCTGCCTCAGCGTCTGCCTCCTGAGTGCTGGAATTACAGGCATGTGCCACCATGCCCAGTATCCTCCAGTTCTGAAAGTACCATAAATTACTACAATGCTGAGGATATGGAAAACTAAAGAGATAGCAACAACAACAATGAAAAAATCACTTTTACTAGTGTTTAAAACTAACATAGCTCCTTGGTACACAACCTCATCTTTTTTAAACCTCTTTTTAGAAATAAAGTTGTAATCTGTGTGTTTGTGTGTAATCTGGTTTACTTCCAGTAACTAACTCCAATTAAAAGCGGTGTTTCTAGGCTGGTATGTAGCTCAGTGGTAGAACACTTACCTAGCATGCAGGCTGGTGGTACCGAAGAACTATAGGATTAAGGGTTATGTTTCTGTTTTTGAGACAGGATCTCACTGTGTAGTCCAGGCTAAGCCTTGCGCTCACTATAGAGACCAGGTTGGCTTGGAACTTGCGCCAGTTTTCCTGTCTCAGTCTCTTAAGTGCTGGGGTTACAGGTGTGTACCACCAAGCCTGGTGAGAGGCAGCCTTCTGTGTCTGTATCTCATTTGTTTTTTGGAGGGGGGACTCCATCCTAAGATGACTTCTCTAAGGAAGACCGAGAATTGTAAGAGACCTGCAGAGGCTTGGACAGATCCAGCTATTTATAGACCAGAAACTGAGTTATCTTCCTTACCTTGAACCTTTTTTCTTTTGGGGGGACATGGGCACACGAGAGCCTCGTGCATGCTACGTAAGTGTCTACCACTGCACTGCACTCCAACTCCTTTTTATCGGTCCGGGGATCGAACTCACAGCCGCGCACTTGCAAGGCAGGCACTTATGCCGCTGAGCTAAATCTCCAGCCCCTCCAACTTCTTTTTAAAAAAAGTTTTATTTTGACACAGGGTCTTCCTAAGTTGCCCAGGTTTGACTGGAACTCTTGAGGGTCCACATTCCTGTACGAGCCCCTTTGGTATGAAAGGCAAGTCAAGGGCAAACCATGGTGAACAGTAGTGACAAAGCCCAAGGTGACAGCGGTTGTTCTGAGATAATGATAATAATAACAGCGAAAACACCCCTATACTGTGACAGCTGGGCTCTTTACAGAGTGGGAATCTGAGGCTCATAAGTGACCCAAACCTACAAGGTTGCACTGCACGCTCTCCAAGGTCCTGCTGGAGGGGAAAACTGCAGACAAGCAGGGACCTAAAGTTGACTTCGCTGTTGTCTTGGGTTTTGTGTGATTGCTTCAACTGATAAAGATAATACAACTACTTGCTGAAAATTTGTAAAGTAGGAGAGAACAATGAATTTTGCCTTAATACAACTACCAATTTTACTATTTCGATGTCTTCTAGATTAGTGTCACACGTACCTGTCTCCCCTCCCTGCTCCTTTGTGTTTTGAGACAGGGTCTCACTCCGTATTCCAGGCTGGCCTCAAACTCACAGCAAGCCTCCTGCTTCAGGCTCCCAAGTGCTGGGATTACAAGAGTGTACCACCATGCTCAGCTCACTCCCTTCCCTCCTTAAAAGCGCTTAACAGGAAGCTCTTATGTCATTGATAAGACATGAAGTCAAATGTATTTGTTTCTTACCTGTTAACAAGGTCAAGCAGTTCTGGCATTGTTTTGGAACTGACAAAATGCTGAGTTTTGAAGCCGTTTTTCTTATCAAGTAGGTACAGAGGGTGGAACCACTCTAAGAGTGAGTGGTAGAGACCATAGCGTATGTTCCTTAAAGAGAAAGACATGGCAGCAACTCTCATTAAATGAAGAATAATTTAAGAAAAATCAGTTACAGCATTTTTTACATATCAGTGAAATTCACCCATAGGGTATGCAGAAGGGTGGGACCCAAAACCATTTTCTTAAGTTACTTATTCACTTAAGCAAGAAGATTTGGCACACTGGTTTAGATAATATGTAACTACTTTTTTATTGCATAGTACCAGGGACTGAATGCAGGGCCTCATGTGTGTTAAAGCAAACTGTCAAATGCTGAACTTCATCACTGGTCTCTTTAAAATCTGCTTTTTTGACAAAGGGTCTATGTATTCCAGGCTGGCCTGGAACTTACTATGTAGCTCAGGTTGGCCTGGAACTCATGGTGATCCTCCTGCCTTGGCATCTCAAGTGCTGAGATTACAGGTGTGTACTCCCATGCCTAGCTAAAAATATTATTTTGAGACAGAGTCTCATTAATTTGCCCAGGCTGGCCTTGAACTTGTGATCCTCTTCCCTCGGACTCCTAAGGAGCTAGGATTACAGCTATGTATCACAATGCACGACGATGACAATTTATAATATATTTTCTTTTTTTGCACTGCTGAAGATCAGTCCTAGGATTTTTTTTTTGTAATGGGGATCAAACTTACGATCTCACGCTTGTTGAGCAGGCACTATGCCTCTGAGCTATATCCTTGGCTCTCTCTCTCTCCTTTTTTTTCTTTTTGAAACAAGGTCTCACTGTATAATCCAGACTGGCCTTGAACTCACTGTGTAGCCCAGGCTGGCCTTGAACTCAGAGCAAGCCTCCTGCCTCAGCTTCTTGAGTGCTGGGATTACAGCTATGTGCCACTGTACTTGGCTATGATATATTTTATAAAGAACAAGAAGAAACGAGTTAGGTTGAGGATGTGGCTCAGTGGTAGAGCACTTACCCAGCATGCACCAGGCCCTGGGCTCAATCTACAGTACCACAAAGGGGAGGTGATGGGGTGAAGGCTCCCAACATAAAGAAATGTTAAATGTTTAAGGAGCTGGAAAAGCTCATTACCCCGATTTGGGCATTACATGTTGCATACATGTAGTGAATTATCACATTGGACCCAATAAATATGTACAGTTATTATGGAAAATTTAAAAAAGAATGGTGTTGTCAAAATATTATAATGCAAGTAAGAAATTAGGGATAAGGCTGAAATGCATAGAATAAGAGGGAACTGAAGGTAGGCATTTCATCACATGACTAAACAGATACCCAGAAGACGTTCAGCCTCTAATGACCAGATCTAACCAACATTTGCAAAGCCTAGCACTGGGCATGAATACTGAGTGGGTCTCAGGATTCCACCTGCTAATAGTGCCATTTTTGGTCATGTGAGACCTTCTAAGTCTCCAATACTGGAAATTCAAAGGCCACAAGCCTTTCAAACTATTTACTAAGTGCAAACTTAGGAAACACAACATGTAAAGGCAGGATGGTGAGAACCCCAGAGGCTGGAACAGAACAGAGGATGGGCGGCTGTCTGCAGACACACACCTCTTCCGGAGAGCCGCTCCCAACTCACCCACCAGGTCTCGATGTGGGCCCATGTCCTTTGAGTTCCAGTTCCAAGACACTGGACTGGGCCAGTTTGCGAAGCCTTCATGGTGTTTTGTGGTGAAGACCACATACCTGTGGACACCAAAAACAAATGAACAAAGGAAATGGGCAGCAGGCTGCAAACATGAGCTTGCCCAGCCTGTCTTCCTTCAACTTTAAAACTGGTGAGGAAAGCCAGGTGGGTGCTATAATCCCAGCATGCTGGGAGGCTGAGGCAGGAGGACTGTTAATGTGGAGTCCAGCCGGGGCAACTTCACAAGCCCCATTTCAAAATTAAAAAGTAAAAATGGGCTGGGGATGTAGTTCAGTGCAAAAGTTCTGGGTTCATTCAATCCCTTACTGCCATAACATCACCAAAAGTGGTGGGGTGAACCTGACAACAGGAAATGTGCTTGGATGAGTCACTGTATTATTGCCTCCACCACCTCACTGCAGACACATTACCTGGTGGACATCATTCCAACAAGAGAGGCAAACTTGCCTGAGTCACAGTCCTCATCTAGCCAAGGAGCCCAGAGGGAAGGAAGGAGTAGGTGAGAGAAAATTAGCTCTCTGATTCTGTTTTTGTGGCTGATTCTTCATGCTTTCTAGGTATAAATAATTAACTTTCATTAACCCTTTCCCCTGAAGAATGATGTGGACAGGCAATAGAAATATAGCAGAGCAAGCTGTTTTACCAAACCTAACACAATCCCCTCTCACTTATAGCAGTGACAAGCCAAGCATGGTGATGCATGTACACTTGTGACCCTAGCATTTGGGAGGCTGAGGCAGGAGGATCACCACGCATTCCAGGCTAGCCTGGGATACACGGTGAGTCCAAGACCACCCTGAACTATGAGGTGAGACCCTGTCTCTAAAAACAAACAAAAACAAAAAAGAAGTGACAGAAGACCTAAAGCGCTAGGAGAAAGGCAGGTTTTGAAATAACCTAATCACTTGGTATTTCATTGACTTTTATGGCAGAAAAGTAGATAACGCCTAGATGTGATAATCTGATCACTGTCTAGCGTGGGGGACTCCTGAACCTTAGGGGACCCGGAGTCCTTTAGGTGCCACAGTCTTTGGTAGCACGCTCTTCTTTTATTTTTTTTCTTACAATCCTGTAGAAATGTAAAATCCATTCTCACTTCATAGGCCTTTACAAGGTAGGTGCTTATGCTGTTGAGTTAAATCCCCATTCACAGGCTTTACAAAAACTGGCACAGAACAAATTCCTGTGGCATTTGGAGACCCGGAGCTCAGCAGATAGAGCTCTCATGCGAGTCCTAAGATCTGCAGTCTGGGTTAATAGCTTCCTTCCTCTTTCTGGGCCAGTGATCTCATCCATAAAATAAGGGGTTTTGGGAAAATGCTATCTGCCAGATTATAATCTTTTTTTTTCTTGAGACAGTGTCTCACTGAGTAGTTCAGGATGGCCTCAAACCCAAGTGATCCTCCTGCCTCAGCCTCCTGTGTGCTGGGATTACAGTTTTGTGTCCCCACACCTGTAATTTTTTTTCCTTGTGTGGTATGGATTTTTAAGACCACTAGAAGACAGACATTTCCTCTACTTACGCAAGCTGTTTATTTGCATATATTTATTTCCAAATGTTGTGTTGGTCTGGACACACAACTGAACGAGGTCCAGACTCCAGCCCTTGGTTTGAGTCTGGAAGGGACAGCAGCTGCCTCCACCTGGACCCAGTGTAGACAGCAGGGAGCAGGTTGGGTGGGGTGTTTGGTTTCCTCCCTGAAACCTGTGGGGTTTTTTGTTTTTGTTTTGTTCTTTGCACTGGGGATTTGAACACAAGGTCTTTGCACTGAGCTAAGTCTTCAGCCTGAAACTCTTTATGAGAATCTCCAACCAGACAATCTCCAACCAGACGCACCTTACTCTCGATCAGGTGCGCCACTCAGGGGGCCCAGGTGGCGTCGCCCCCACCTCCTAGACCCCGCTCCCCGGCCCGGACCACACTCACTTGGCCCCCGCGGCCAGGAAGAGCTGGGCCCACTCGTCCGGGTGGAAGAAGCGCGCCGTGAACTGCGGCCCGAAGTCGGCGTAGGTAAAGCCGGGTGGGTAGTTGTCGCGCATGAAGAGCTGGTACCTGAGCCGCCCCTCACCCTGCCAGTGCCACCAGAACCACTCGCTGCCCCAGGCCGGCACCGAGTACACGCCCCAGTGCACGAACACGCCGAATTTGGCCTCGTCGAACCAGGTCGGCAGCGGTCGGGAGTCCAGGCTCCGCCAGTCCGGGGTGTAGCGGCGCGAAGCCCGCGACCCCGACAGCGCCGCTCCTAGGAGGAGGAAGAGCAGCGCGCAGCCCACCGGCCACGACCTCCTCACCGGCCCAAGCATCACTGCTTCCGCGCCCACCCCGCCACCTCTTAATGCGCAGGAGCGGTGAGGCTCCGCCCCTCAGACCAACGATTGGTTCGGAAGGAAAAAGGGGCGGGCCAACCTCCAGATCGCTTGACTCCTGAGCCGCCTCCTGTCCATCGCGAGGGTCTCTGCAGCGCCCTCTGGAGTTCCAAACAAGAGAATCTCAAGGAGGCCCGGGCCGCGCTCCCGGTGAACTAAGGAGTTTTACTAAACCAACGACTTCATTGCCGAGTTAAATCCTGAAGATGAGGCGGCTGAGAGTTTGCTGAGAATTTGGGAGTTCACTTTGTGCAACCATACTGCAGCGGTAGGCCGAGGCCAGATCACGAGTTTTACTTGGTGGGGAATTAGGGAGCCAGAAGGTGCTTTTGATTTGGTTTAGTTTTTTGGGGGCGGGGCACAGGATCTCTCGGCAATCCTCCTGTCTCAGCCTCTCAAATGCTGGCGTTATAGGTGTGTGCCATCAGACCCCACCATCGGAAGCTTTTCAAGGGGTATTGATGAGAAAAGCCCTGGGGTGGGCCGCTCAGATTAGAGGGGTGTTGTAACAGCCCTGGCAGAAATAATGAGGTAGAGCGGTGATGGGAAGAAGCATCACGAGAGGAAAGCAGAAGGAAAACAGGCACTGAAAGAGCAGGTATGACCATTTTGCCTAGTGTTTATTGAGGTCACTTTGGGAATTGAGGCATTTCAGAGTGTAGCATTTGTGGGGTGTAGTGGTACACATCTGTAATCTCAGCCCTTGGGAGGCGGAGGCAGGCGGGTCACCGAGAGTTTGAAAACAGCCCGGGCTATCTAGCGAGACCTTGTCTCAAACCATAAAGGAAACAAGAGTGTAACCTCTAACTAGAGGGGCTCATGGGAAATCCTCCAGGGCTCCCACAGCCTGTGTGTGCATCATGTGGGGTCCCTCAGTGCAGGAAACACAAGTCAGAAGCCACATGACCACATGTGGTGCAATCAGTGGTAACGGCAGCTTGTCAGAGCTGGAGGGAAGCTTACAGAGCTTGGCACTTTCCTCTCCCCTGCTCCTCCCATTTTACAGGGTAGGAAACTGAGGCCCAGAGCAGGGAAGGGAGCTGTCTAAGATCATGTAGCTGATTTGTGCCAAAATGGAACCAGAATCTAACCTCAGCAGATGTGGTATCAGTGCCTCTCGCTGCTCCTTTGTTGCTCCTGGGAGAAGGCAGGCCCAGAGTTAAGCACTTCCTCCTCCTCCTGGGAGTGATCGGGAAAGAAGGGCTTTGCACTCATGATTGATGAAATTTAGGTGCTGCTGTATGAAGTTAGCATGGGCCTGAATCCAACAGCTGGCATACACTGAAGAAAGGCATTTTCTGGCTTTACAAGTCACCCAGTTAGTGGAAATTTGCTACAAGAAAATACAAAACCGGGGCTGGGGATTTAGCTCAGTGGCATAAGCGCCTGCCTTGCAAGCAGGCAGTCGTGAGTTCGATCCCTGGTACCGATTAAAAAAAAAAAGAAAATACAAAACCATAAACTGAACATCAGGCCAGAGGACCAGAGGTTTGAGCACAGCCTTGGCAATGAGACAACTTAGCAAGATCCTGTCTTAAAATGAAAACATAAAAAGGGCTGGGGATGCAGCTCAGTGTGAAGGACCTGGGTTCAATCCCCAGTATGGGGGTAATGCGCTGCCTCCCTCTGTACTAAACACATACACTGACTTCTATTTTCTTGTCATTATTCCTAGGGAATACAGTATAACAACTATTTGTTTACCATTTCCATTGTGTTGGGTATCGTAAGTCATCTAAAGGTGATTTAAAGTATATGGAAGTCCAAGAGCAGTGGTACACGCCTGTGATCTCAGCCTTCGGGAAGCTGAGGTAGGAGGATTGCTGTGAGTTCAAGGCCAGCCTGGAATACATAGCGAGGCTAAGTCTTCCAAACAAGTTGCAAAAACCAAACAAATATCCCCCCAAAAAAACACCCACCTCAATAAAAGCCACAGCAGTATGACCAGAGGACATAGCAGGTCTGTGCCCCCTGAAGTTATTTCAATTCATCTCTATCACATGAACTTGCTGATTCCCTTCATGTACCACCTGTAATTATCTTTATTTGCTTATTGACATTCTTCTTGGTGGAATGTAGAATCCATGCTCTCCTCAACCTCCAGATGAGGCAGAGTCTCCTTTCTGGCTGGGTATCCAGGACCCATCACGTAGCCTGCACATATTTATGAGGCAGAAGGAAGAGTAGATGGGTGGGAGGTGCCTTGTCACATATGTATATACTGAAGACAGCTTTTTTTTTTTTTTGAAACAGGGTCTCACTAAGTAGTCCAACCTGGCCTCAAATTCTGTGTATCCCAGGCCAGCCTCAAACTCATAGTGATCTTTCTGCCTCAGCCTCCCAGGTGCTGGGATTGCAGACGTGTGCCACCACACCCAGTCTGAAAACAGCTTTAATAAGTATCTTTCCTTTTATTGTGATTGTGTCAGAATTCCTCTGCAATCTTTCCCATCACCAACAGTGTATCTCACCCATCTTAAGCCCTTCTGGAGGGAAGCCAGCCCCTTCTGTATGTAGAATTCTTGTAATCTTCAGATGAATGGGCTGTGTTCCTGCCAGGCAAATGGATTGTGGCAGCCCGGCCTAGGCCTGGCATGCAGTAGGCAATGTCCCTACCTCCTGCTTGCTTCTGCTTGCCCTGCATCACAGGAGTCAGTAGGGATGGGTGGGAAGGCTCTGGGGGGTATAGAGAATCTTTGTGAGTAGCTTCCTTTTCCTGGAATCACTACTTGCTTCTGGTAACCCCATCAAGCAGGATGTCACGGCATCACTACAATATTCAGAGGTCTGTATCTCTGTGACCCCAGCCTCCTCTGGGTTCCCCAGGGACCTCAGAGGTCACAGTGCTGGGAACAGGGATGTTCAGGAGGTCAGAAGGGCCCTTTCCCAAACAACGAGATGCTGGAGCAGAAAGCTCGCATTTATCTCTGAAAAAGGCTGTCACACCCTTCATCCACATCACATCCCGGTTCTTGATCCTCAGGGAGATGGAATGGCCTGAAGATAGGGCCTTTCATGGCTTCAGAAGCAAGGAGGCCCTGGAGTAAAGAGGAGCAGGCACCTCCTGGACGGCCCACCCCATACCCTGAGTTCCCGGGAGAGCAGTCCGCCCCTCTTGAGCTTGGAGCTCCTCTGCATCCCTCGTGCTGGCCCTCAGGGCTCCCTGTATGCTCTGCGGTCTGTGGAGGACGCAGGCCCTGAGCCAGCATGGGGAAGGTTCCTGACCTGATGTGAACTGTCCTGGGCCCTGGGCCCCCAACGGCCATGTATGGGAAGCATGGTTGGGTGACCTTCCCGGAGGCCCGGCCTTGCTCCTCAGCACAAAGCGTCAGTATCTCCCTGGGGCTGGTTTAAGAAAGGTGGCAGGGCCAGCACCTTTCTGTGACTTCTCCAGAGAGGTAAGCTGTCTGGCCTGGGTTGTTTGAGACAGCGAAAGAGCCCTCATCAGGGATCCGAGTGGAGCACATCTGTGGAAACCGGACCCGGGGTGATTTTCATGTCGGCCTCTGTCTCCGTGATGGAGGACTTCATGGAGGACCTGGGGGCTTCTTCTTTTCCCTCTGGCTTGAATCCCCTCAGACACTTCTTCCAGCGGGCTAGGCGATGCCGGGCAGAGGAACAGATCTCTCTGCTGCGCCAAGCATAGATGATAGGGTTCACCAAGGAGTTGCCGAGGCACAGGATGGAGCAGAAAGCAAAGACTTCCTTGACCTTATTGTCCAGCGTGGTGGCCAGGCTATAGGCCATAAGGACCAAGGCGGGGAACCAGCACACAAACAGCACAGCCAGCAAGAGCCCCAGTGTTTTGGCCAACCTCACATCCAGCCTCACCCGGGCCATTCCTGACACCGGCTTGTCCTGGTGCTTGGCTAGGCTGGCTACATGCTGATGGGCCTTCCAGAGGACGTGGCCATAGGTGTAGATGATGCCAGAGAAGAGGATGGCAATGAACAGGAGCCAGCCCAGCAGGTAGTCATTGGGGATCAACGGGAAAAGCTCAGAGCAGAGTCTGGGACAGCACGTCCATCCCATGAGCGGCGGGTAGGACACGAACGCCGAGAGGACCCACATGACGCCCAGGGCCACCAGCGCCCTCCTCCGGGTGAGCAGAGCTTTGTATGTCTGGGGATGGCGCAGACAGAGGTAGCGGTCTACGGCGGTCAGCAGCAGGCTGCCCACAGAGGCTGTGAAGGTCATGGTCACACTGCAGATCTTCAGCAGGAAGATGGCCTTGGAGTCCACGCCACTGAAGACATGGAAGTTAACAAAGCTACAGACGAAGACCACACTGGCCAGGAGGTCAGCTCCGGCCAGGCTGCCAATGAACAGGTATGAGGGCTTCCTGCGGAGCCGGTGGGAGGACAGCGTCAGATAGAGCACAGTCGCATTCCCCAGGACACTGAGCAGGCCCAGCAGCGTGCACAGCACCGCCACTGCTATCCTCTGGGGACCACTCAACACCATGTAGCCCTTCATGGGGTCGAAGTCCCAGTTGGCCACGGAGCCGTTGGCCACCTCCGTCTCCTGGCAGCCCTCCATGGGGCCTGCCTCTCCCTGGGCTTCCTCGGCTCTGCAGCAGCACAAGGCAAGAGGGAGAGAGTGTCCAGTTAGTGCAGAAATGACCTCATCCAACCACCGACCCTCATCTAACTTTTGCCTGGGAGGATGGATTCATATGCTGAAAATCAATTTGTATTTGTCACCCTTTCTCCATTTAAGTGGGGAGCCAGGTCTGCAGGAATATAACAAGCAGAAGTGGCCTGGAAGCTTTTTGGCCTTTTGTTTTCCGAAGACTAATCTTAAGACTTCCTTTTAAAAGCAAGGGAAATCCCCAAGAGGAAAGTGAAACCAAGAAGTGAAATGTGGAGATCGGGAGGTTTTTTTTGCTTGCTTTTTGTTTTGGTTTGTCTTAATTTTTGTCAGTTCTGGTAAGGTGCTGGACCATTTATGTTTTGTTCTGTTTAAAAAAATATTTTTTTGCTGTATTGGGAATTTAACTTAGAACCTTGTCATTGAGCTACATCCCCGGCCTTTTTCTCATTTCGTAAAATTTTGAGACAAGAAAAAAAATTTTTTTTTGAGACAAGATTCCTCTGAGTGGCTAAGTTGCCCAAGCTGGGTTTGAACTTGAGATTCTCCTGCCTCAGCCTTTCTATATGCTTGGATTGTAGGCATGTACCACCATGCCCAGAAAGTGCTAAAGTTTTAACAACTATTTGGGAATGGGAGATGGTTCTTTGATTTCATCCCAAATGATAGGAAGATAAACTATAGAAGATAAAATATTTTATACTACATACAATATGAAAGTCCAGTTAAATTTGAATGTCAAACAATTATTCTTTTTTAGTATGCGTATCACCTTTAAGAGAACACAAAGATTTGCATGGCCATGTCCGGCTATTTTTTTTTTTAACATGAGGGTCTTGCTATATTGCTTAGGTCGGCTCTGACTCCTAGGCATAAGTGATCCTCCTGCTTTAGCCTTCAGAAGACTTGAACTACATGTGTATAACTGTATACTTGGCCATGGATAGATCTGAAAAAGAATCAAACCCCAGCACTTGGGAAGCAGGAGGATTGCAATGAGTTTGGGGCCAGCCTGAACTACACAGCAAAACCCTGTCTCAAAGAAAGAAAAAAACATTGGTAATTAAGCAGGCAAAATATTCATTAATGATGTACAAGATTTAAATATACAATTCTGATCATTAGGCTTAACTATCAGCTTGATTGGGCTGGAACCACTTAAAGGAATAGTAAATCACACTGTGGGTATTTCTGGGTGGGTCATGGAGGTGTGGTCTTGTAGGTTCTTATCTGGTCCCTCACCCCTTCCTCTCTGGTGCTGTCTCCCCACTCTGCTTCCTAGCCACCATCAACTGAGCAGTTCTGCTCCACCATGCCACTTCCACATGAGGTTTCTACCTTAGAACCAGCTGACCGTGGATTGAAACCTCAGAAACCATAAGCCCATAAACCATTTCTTTCCTTAAATTGTGCATGTCAGGTATTTGGTCCCAGCCATAGTAAAGCGGATTAATATAGCAATTAACAAATTTGATCTAATACACACTGAGCTCAGCACCAAATAATTGGAAAATATACACTGTTTTGAAGCAGATGTGAACACTTAGCAAAACTAAGTCCTAAGTGAAATATAAATTTCAAAAATATTTAAAATGGTTTGTAGTATAAAAACGATGTTCCGACTATATGCAATGCACTTAGAAGTTAAAACTTTAGAAATATAACTAATAGGGCCAGGGATGTAGTTCAGTGGCACAGCAGCTGCCTGGCAAGCATGAGGTCGTGAGTTCAATTCCCAGTACCAAAAAATACAAAGCAAAACTAGATATAGATATAGATATAGATATAGATATAGATATAGATATAGATATAAACTAACAAACTTCGCAGGTATGGAAACTTACAAACACACTTCTGGGTAAAAAAATAAATATAAAGGATATTATAAAATGTATTGAATTAAATGATATCAAACTGCAACACATTAAAACTTATGAGATGAGTGTGAGTGCTAAGGAAAAGAAAGTTCACAGCCCTTAATGCTTATGTTTGAAAGAAAAAGTCCAATGAGTTCATAGAACTAGAAAAATAACAGAAAAAAAAGAAAGACAAGTAACAGCAGCATAAAATCCAAAGAAAGCAGAAGATAGAAATAAGAGCAGAAGGCACACATTGTGGCACATGCCTATAACCTCAGCACTTGTGAGACTACGACAGGAGTATTACTATGACTTTGAAGCCAGCCTGGGCTACATAGTGAGTTCAAGGGCAGCCTGAATTATATAGTGAGACCCCATCTCAAAAAACCAAAAACCAAAACACACAAAAAGAAAAAAATAACAGCAGATATTAATGACTTGGGAAAACAATAGAAAGAATTGACAAAGACCAAAGCTAGTTTTTTTTAAAGATAATAAAACACATGATCTCAGGCAAGATCACTTAAGAAAGTGCTCACTTTGGCAGCACGTATACTAAAATTGGAACGATACAGAGATTAGCATGGCTCTTGTGTGAGGGTGACACGCAAGTTTGTGAAGTGTTCCATATTTTTAAGGAAGGTGGTAATCATGGTTAATTCCTGACTATTTTGTTTTAAAGTCCTGTATCATTTTCATGGTTTTGTTTTGATTGGTCTTCCTCTGTTTGGTTTGATTTGATTTGGTTGTATCTGATGGCATGGGCAGCTGTTTTGAAGATAACAAGATCTATTATGGCAGCCATTGTTGATTTCTTATTATCTTGTTTTGAAATTCTGTATCACTTGCACTGTTGTGTTTTGATTGGCTTCATTCTGTTTTGTTTGGTTTTATTCTCTTAAAAAAATAAAAAAGATTTAAAAAAGATTACTTAAGAAAAAAGGAGAAAAAAAACTACAAATAAGAAAAACATTGAGCATGAAAGGGCAATGGTCCAGAATCCTTTGCAAAGGTTCTCAATCTCAGCAAGAGACACAGAAATGCAAATTTTGCTCCGCTGACAGTACCAGCATGGGACCTGTGTGAAACCACCATCATTCAGTCACACAGGTGTGGGTTGGCTCAGTCACGCTGGGGAGAAGCTTTGCCAGATTTAGTAAACTTGAAGGAGTCCCCGCCCTCTTGGGTGTTTCAGTTCCACCCCTGGGCATCCACCCCTGGGCATCCACTCCTGGGCATCCACTCCAGCGATGTCCTGCCAAGGGCCTGGGGGACATGGACAGGAGTGTGCATGTTGGCATTTTTGAAATTTAAAAAAAAATTAAATAATCGAAATGTTCCTTAACTGGGAAAGGGATAAATACATTGTATGGCCCTGTAAGAGAATACCAGGAACAGTGTGAATGATCTGGAATGATACGTGTTTTTTTTTTGTTGTTGTTGTTGTTGTTTTTTGCGGTACTGAGGATCGAACTCACAACCTCGTGCTTGCCAGGCAGGCGCTTATGCCACTGAGCTAAATCCCTAGCCCATGATACGTGTTAACAGGATAAAAAAAAAATTTTTTTTTTCGGTCCTGGGGAATGAACACAGAGCCTTTGCACTGAGCTACATTCCCAGCCCTTACTTTTTAGTTTGAGTCAGGGTCTTGCTAAGTACCCAGGTTGGGATTGAACTTGTGGTCTTCCTGTCTCAGCCTCCCAGAGTGCTAGGAATACAGACCTGTGCCACCGTGCCTGGTTAGAATAATTCTGCCGTCCCCTAGAACCGGGGCTCAAATCCAGAGCCTCACACATGCTACAGAAGTGATCTGCCGCTGAGCCATGCCTCTGGGAAACTCGACCCTGAGCCCAGAGCCAGACCCCTTGGGAGCATTAGGAGGATTGTGAGGCAGACAAGGGAGCAGAAACCTTGCAGTCAGTGGTAGGGTATCTTAAGGCGGTAGGAAGGAGAGCAGGAATTTTCCACAGGAGATCAGAAATCGGAGTCCTGCCTGAGGCCAAAGGAAGGATGTGCATTCTCTTCAGATGGCTTTGCTGTATTTTATTTTTTTGGCACCTAGGAGCCAGGGGAGCTCTACCACTGAGCTACATCCCAGCCCTTTTTATTTCTTGTCTGATACTATATTGGCCAGTCTGGGCTCAAACTTGTGATCCCCCTGCCTCAGCCTCCCAAGTGCTTGGGGGGATTACATATGAGCCTCACCATGCCTGGCTCCTTTTTCTTTTTAAATGTAGCTAGAAGTAAAATTTCAATGACACATGGCATTCCGGTCGTGTTGTTTTGGGCAGCGCCACCTGTCCACGGCCTGCTGCTCTGCCTGTAGACAGGGCAGAGTGGTGCCTCTGCCCCAGGCTGCAGCCCTGGCCTGTTCAGCTGAACACCTCCAGCTACCCTACCATTTTCCTTTTTTGCCTCCCCTAGGCTCTTTTCCTGGCTCCCCTTCCTTCCTAGACTTCCTTTTGAGCACCTCCTGAGCACTGTCATGCATGAGACTCCCAGCCTGACTGCACAGACACTGACAGGTTCCACACTGTCTTTCTTCCACACAAATGTTTGTGTGGATCTTAAATTTGCCAAAATATTTTTCCCAGTCATAATCTGATTTCATCCACACACCTTTGTAAGAAAGCAGTTGTGCCAGGCGCAGTGTTGTGTGCCGGGAATCCTACCACTTGGGAGGCAGAGGCAGGAGGATTGCCACAAGTTCGAGGCCAGCCTGGGATACACAGGCTAAACTGCATAGCAAGACCCTGCCTAAAAGGAAAAAAAAAAAGCAGGCAGTTGATGGAGCTCAGCATGGTGATGCACGTCTAGAGACACTGAGGTAGGGGTATAGAAAGTTCCAGATCAGTCTGGGAGCAATCATGGGTTCTGGGCCACCCTGATTACAGAGTGAGACCCTGTTTACTAGAAAAAGGAATTATGGGACCAGGGATTTAGCTCAGCGAATCAAGCACTTGCCTGGCAAGTGCAAGATCGTGAGTTCGATCCCTGGTACAAAAAAAAAAAAAAAAAAGAATTATGGGCTGGGGATTTAGCTCAGCAGCATAAGCACCTGCCTGGAGTGCAAGGTCATGAGTTCAATCTCCAGTACCAAACAAATCCCCAACTCCCCTCCCCCAAAACAGGAATTATATTGGAGTTGGGAATGGGGCTCAGTAGTTGAGTGCTTCCCTAGCATGTCAGAGGCCTCTGGTTCAATTCCTAGCACAGTGGAGCAGAGGATTATGGTTGCCGTTGCTTCACAGATAGTGGAGGCTCAGAGGTGTTGAAACATTTGGCTGAGGCTGCACAGGTTAGCAGGCTTAGGGACTGGGCTCTACTATTTCTGGATCTTCCATGCCTGCTACATAGTAGATGGTCAAAAACTAACTAATAAAACTCGCTTGAGTGGAAAGGGGCCGTCTCAATTGGAATACACTCTGAGTGTCTTAATCACTTTCTCATTGCTGGGAGACAGCACCCAGCACCCCCTACTTAAAGCAGGTGAGGCTTATTTTGGCTCACGTTTTAGAAGTTTCAGCCCTTGCCTGGTCAGTGTTGTGATGGAAGGGCCTGGGCGGAGGGCAGTTGCTGCCCTTGTGATAACCAGGAAGCAGAGAAAATAAAAGGAGGCACCTGAGTGGGAGATCAGCCTTCCAGGTCATGCCTCAAGTGATCCATCTCTTCCGCCCAGATCCCACCTCCTAACAGTGAGTCCACTATTGCACCTCCATTGTTCATCACCACCCAAGAGCCCTGCCTATGAACATTGGAGGCTCTTTGGGGACAGCTAGATATAAACCATAACATTCTGCTCCTGGCCTCTAAAAGACTCATGCACATCTTTTCACGCCAAATGTATTTAGTCCGCCTCAGGGGCACCCTAGCTGGGCTCCCAGGCCTCCTTCTGAAATCTGGGTTGAAGTTTTCTGGACCCCACAGTTCTTTCATTCTTCATGCCTATAAAATCAGTCCCATATGGACAACGTTAAGGTCCACTGCCAGCCCGAGCAGTAGCTGGGCCTCCTTGGATCATGGCTGATGTGGCCTCTGAGTACCTGGCCGGTGAACACTGTGAAAGGAATCTCAAAGAACAATTGCTCTTCCGCCCTTCTCAAGCAGAGTGCCCTGGAGCTCTCTTCTTCAAGCAAAATCTGAAGATAAAAGTGAAGTCTTACTGCTTACTGAGATGCCCTGGGGGGACCTTCCCTGTTGTCCTGACTCAAAATACTTAGCTTCTTTACAGTGCTAATCTTTTCAGCCACCAAACTCTCCTTTGCTTTGATTTACAGATCCCAGGTTTACAGGAGCTTTCTTTCTGGTGAAACTCAAAAGCTTTTGCAAGCACTTAGCCATGCCATCTGCTCTGGGTTATCCATGCAGAGCTGGCTAAAAGCCATATCCGTTCCCCATCCTGAATGTTGGGGTGCCTCGAAATTTCCTCTACCAGGTTATTCTACCATCCTGAATGCTGGTCTTCCACAAAGTCTCAGGACATGACCAAAATGCACAAGCAAAATGCAGACAAAACACAACATCCATGAGAACTCATGACCTCGTGCTTGCCAAGTAAGTGGTTATGCCACTGAGCTAAACCCCTGGCCAAGCTTGGTCTTTACTGTCTGCTTCTTTTATCAACATTCTGAGCTCTGACCAGAATCTCTCATTATTAAGCTTGGCTTACAATATCCTAGGTACTCCTCTAACCAGCAGCTCTAAACCTTTCTAAATTCTTCCTGCACACCAGCTCCAAAAGCTTTTCCAGCCACATGGTCAGGTATAGTCCTGGCAATGACCCCGCTTCTCTGTACCTACAATTTGAAGGAGGAAAAGTTTCTTTTTGGCTCACATTTTAGAAGTTTCAGTCCTTGATCGTAGGAGAGCCTGGGAACAGGAAAGTCGCTCACTTCGTGACAGCCAGGAAGCAGAATGAAGGAAAGAAGCAGGAAGGGAGATGGAGGCCCCTCCAAGGCATGCCTGGGACCCGCCCCTTCTGACCAGACCCCACCTCCCAACAACAGCTCAACTGTAGCGCACCCATAATTCAGTCACCTTCCAGAAGGCTGGAAGTGCCAACTGTGAGTGTATGAGCTCTTGGAGGACGTCTAGTTTTAAACCATAAACCAAATCAGGATGCAAGGCAGACAGGCGTGGACCTTGGGGATTCGAATCCCAGCAATGGGTCTCGTTTGATCCTGAGTGCCTTCATCTTCTTTCTCATCTGTTAAGAGGTCTCTTGTGAGGATTTAAAGAAATTAATATAGTAAGTGAATCTGTTTGTTGTTATTGTTATTATTAGGAGCATTTTCAACTAGGGAGAATCCGCCCACTCCAGGAAGTTGTGAAAAATACCTTGGCTGGGGCTGGGACTGTGGCTAGTGGTAGAGTAATTGCTTAGTATGTGCAAGGCCCAGGGGTCAATCCCCAGGAGCACACACACACACACACATGTGCGCGCTGTACAGTCTGTTGTGGTGGTGCATATCTGTAAGCTCAGCACTTGGGAGGCTGAGGCAGGAGAATCACCACCAGTGTGAGGCCAACCTGAACTACATGTAGAGACCTTGTCCCCCTCAAAATTAAATTAAATTAAAAAGTGCCTGGTATATCATAAAAACTCAGTAAATGGCAATTGTAGTTCAGTGTCCTTAGAATTTTTTATTTTTCCTGGACTGGGAAACCTGTGGATGCTCTGCCATTGAACTACATCCTTAGCCTTTTTACAATTTTATTCTCTTTAATTAATTTGTTTGTTTATTTGTAGTACTGGGGATGAACCAGAGCCTTTACATTGAGCTACATCCCCGGCCCTCTTTTATTTTTTTATTTTGGGACAGGGTCTTGCTAAGTCATTAAGTAACCCACGCTGGGTCAACACTTGTGATCCTGCTGCCTCAGCCTCCCAGGGTGCCAGAATTTCAGACATTCACTAGCATACTTGGCTCTTTTAAAACAGGTTCACACTAAGTTGCCCAAGCTGGCCTCAAATTCTCCACCCTCCTGCCTCAGCCTCCTGGGTAGCACGCATCACTGTACTGGCAGTGCTCTTGAGATTTTTGAGCATCTCTTTTCATGATTTCCAGAACCCTTTTTCATGAAACAGGCCACTTGCAAGCAGCACGGGCAGGAAGATAATTCATCTAAGGTCACCCAACAAGCTAGTGGCAGCACTGGACCTCTATTCACATCTCCCGTGTCACCAGGGTAACTCTTGCATGGGGAAGTGGGGAAGGGGCATTTCTCAGAGGCAGATGCCCTCTTTGGGGGTGTTGTCAAGGTTACACCTGAGCTGAGACAGAAATCAGTGCCTGCTGGCTCTCAACCCCGGTCACAGGGAAGTGACAGATGTGCACAGACAATGCCAGTCTTTCTCAGTGCCCAGTCGCCAGCTGCCACCTGGATGCTCCCAGAGCAGGGGGCTGGGCAAGGTGTAATCTTCCCTGGCTGCCCCCCACCCTCCACAGGAGGAACCCTATCCCCCTGCTGCCTTTGGAAAGCTGCCCCTGCTGTCAGGGGATGCCTTACCCTCTGCGCAGTCCGGCCTAGAAGGGGGTCCCTGGCATGGCGGTGGCTGGCATCTGTGCCTCATTCAGACCTCGTGCGGCTGCCGAGATGTGCTCATCGTCCAGAGTGGGGCAATGCAGGGAATGCAGGAAATGCAGGCGCGAGGACAGAGGTCCTAGCAAGACAACATCCGAAAACAACAGGATGCAGCGAGGGGCAGGAAACGCAGCTCCCCATCCTCTGCCTCTGGGGGTGGAACATGTGGCTTCTCCAAGGACCTGTGTCTAGGGCGAGGCTGGTCTGAGTATGTGTGCCTCCCGGGATGGTTGTTCTCTTCCTACCTCTGCCAGGCGACTTCTGGTGAGGCCCCTTCAACTGTCTGAGCCACTCTTCTCATCTGTGAAGTGACAGTAACTATACCTGTCCCCTTCTTACAAAGGCCCTAGGACAATGACTTCTGCCATTGTTTTGTGACAGGGCCAGGGGTGGACTTTATGGGGGGGAGCGATTCTTTCAAAGTATACATAAGATGTGTATCTGAGCCAGGCATGGGGTGCATACTTGTAATTCAGGTGTTGGGGGGCTGAGACAGGAGGATCACAAGTTCCTGCACAGCCTGGGAAACAGCAATTTAAATATAAATAGAAAGGGCTGGGGATGTAGTTTAGCATGAAGGCACCTGGCTCAATCCCCAGTACTGCAAAATGAATAAATAAAAATAAAAGCACTAGGTGTGGTGGCACGCAGCTGTAATCTCAGCACTTGGGAAGCTGAAGCAGGAGGATCACTGTGAGTTGCAGGCCAGTGTGGGCTACATAGTGAGTTCAAGGCCATCCTGGTCTATACAGTGAGATCCTGTCTCAAAATCGATCCGTCAGTCAGTCAGTCAATGAAAGCATGCTATGATGTAGCCCAGCGGCAGCACTCGTGTCACCTGTGTGAGGCCCTAGCTTCAAATCCTCAGCACCACAAAGAAAACAGAGACTTGTATTGGTGCATTGTTTCAGGGACAAGGATTTGCCCTTCTTATCAGTGTCAGCACCTTAGTACCTTATGAACAGCCACCGATGCATGCAAAGCTATTTGGTGATCCTACTGTACAAAGGAAGGATTAAGAGAACCAACCAGTCAAGCATTTTCCCTCCTCACACCAATGCCAAAGCCAGGCCCACCTGGCACCGTGCTTGGGAGGTGCCCGTGCTGGACCCTGGCTCAGCTGGCATCTGGGAAGGGAACCTGGTGGCCCGGGGAAAGTCTCAGGGAAAGGTGAGCCGAAGTGAAAGTTGACGTGAAAGAGGTCACTGTCGCAGCTGTGGAGGAGCTGCAGGTAAGGAGGAGGGTGACCCTTCGCCTGTGACAACTGGGTGCCACCAGCTGCCTTGTTTTATTTTATTTTGGTGCTGAGGGTAGCACCCAGGGCTCTCCCGTGCTATGTGTGTGCTGTCCCCCTGAGCTTCTCCCAGCCACCTTGCTTACAGCCTGACTGGGGGAAGGCTTGGGTTCTAGTCCCTGCGTCACCATTGAGTGACTTTGGCCAGGTCCTGTCTCCCTTCCTTTTCTCATCTTCAAAGCATGGATTGATGGGTGATTCTTAAAGTCTCCTTCGGGAGACTCAGCATGTTCGATCCCAGTGTCATGGGTTTTGAATCCAGACCTCCTTAGATACAAATTCAGCTCTGCAGTATATGGCTGGGTGGCCTTGGGCAGGTTATTACACTTCTCTGAGTCTCTGTTTTACTCATCTGTAAAATGGGAGAAATTCTACCCATATCCTGTGGGTATGCAGATTAATGCTAGAAGCTCACGAAGCTCATGATGCCTGACTTATAATAGGTGACTCGTGAAAGGCAAGAAATGTTCAATAGAATTAGTTTATGGCATTTTTTTTGGAGACAGAGTCTCATTATGTGGTGCAGCCTGGCCTTGAACTTGTGGCAATCCTCTTGCCTCAGCCTCCCAAGTGCTGGAATCACAGACGTGTGGCACCATGCCTGGTCTCTGTACAAGAGGTAGGCCTGATTGAGGTATAAAGATCCCTTCTCACTCTCAGATGATGCTTGTTCACCACGGAGGCCAAACCAACCCCTTTCTAATAAACTATTTGATCTGCAAGAATGAGCCGTGGGGGGGGTGATATCGACATGTAGAACATTGAGTCTAGGGGCACTGTGTGCTAAACTAAAATAAAAACGGACCAAATATCTAAACGTTACCATAGAAATATTTAATTTGATGGAAGACACAACAGATGAAACCCTTGAAGACCTAAACATAGGCAAGGACTTCCTGAATAGAACCAATGGCACAAGAAATAATCAACAAATCGGGCCATATCAAATTAAAAGCTTCTTTACAACAAAGGAAACAACCAGAGTAAATAGACAGTCTACAGAAGGGGAAGTATTTTTACCAGCTCTTCCTCAGACAGAAGACTAATATTTAGAATATATAAAGAACTAAAAAAAAATTAAGACTTCCCAGAATGAAAGATCCAATCCAAAAATGGTCAAGTGAAATGAATAGATATTTCACATCAAAAGTACAAGTGGTAAAAAAATGTTCAACACTGCTGACAATAGAGAAACAAAAATTAAAATAACATTAAGAGATTGTCTTACTCCAGAAAGAAGGGCCATTGTCAAGAAATCAAATAATAATTAGCTGGGCAGAGTGGTGCACATCTGTAATACCAGCACTTAGGAAGCTGAGGCAGGAGAATTGCTGCAAGTTTGAGGTCAGCCTGGACTATATAGTGAGTTCAAGTCCAGCTGGAACTATAGCGAGATTTTGTCTCAAAACAAAAACAAAAACAAACAAATGATGACAAATGTTGGAGAAGTGCAGGCAAAAGGGAATCCATCTATATTGTTAGTGGGAATTAAACTGGTACAACCTCTATGGAAATCAGTGTGGTGATTCTCAAGTAACTAAAAAGAGAAATTCCATTTGACCCAGCTACTCCATGCTAGGTATCTGCACACCCATGTTTATTGCCGCACAGTTTGTACTAGCTAAATTTTGGAAACAGCCCAAATACCCATCCACCGTGTATAAAGAAAATGATGGAGTACTGCTCTGCCATAAAGATAAAGCCAGGTGTGCTGGTGCACACCTGTAATCCCAGCAGGTGGGAGGCTGAGGCAAGAGGATCCTTGTGAGTTCAAAGCCATTCTGGGCTACAAAGTGAGCTCAGGGGCAGCCCGGACTTCACAGCAAGACCCTATCTCAAAAAGACCAAAACAAACAAACAAACAAACAAACAAAAAAACCCCCATAAACTTGAGGCATTCATAGGTAAATGGATGCAACTTGAGATCATAATATTGAGTGAAATAAATCAGACACATGCTTAACTGCCTCATGGTTTCCCCTATGTGAGAAATTATATATATTTATATATATATATATGCTTGATGACAGGAAGTAGGGAGATCTTTTTCAAATGGATGGAGAGAAAAGGAGGAAAAGAGGGAAAGAGGATGGAGGCATATCATGCACATATAATAACTCCCCATGGTACATCTCATCGTTATGCACTGCAAATAGGTATTAATAAAGAAATTCAAAAAGAACGACCCATCAGAAACAGACCAGCGTGACCCCTGGAGCTGCTGCCCAGCTTGCTGGGCCCCTGATGCGCTCAGCAGCCGCGGCGAGGGAGTCACCGGGCCTGCCTGCCTTCCGTGTTATTATTCTGCCTGTTTCTTTGGCAGTACTGGGATTGAACCCAGGGCCTTTGCACTGAGCCACATCCCCATTGAAACATTTTTTTTTCTGAGACAGGTTTTTCCTAAGTTCCCCAGTCTGGACTTGAACTTGCCAGCCTCCTGCCACAGCCTCCCAGAGTTCTGGGGCCACCGGTGTGTGCCACCATGCCCGGCTTCCCTATCTCTCCATGCATGTGTCATACTGCGGACTGAACCCAGGGCCTCAAGTGTGCTTGGTGTGTGCTGTACCATGGAGCCATCTCCCCAGGTCCCGATTTCGTCTCCTTGTTCCTGCAGTCCTAGGGAGCCCCTGATTAAAGTTACAGAGAACATTTCTGGAGTTACGGGCTTTGTGCTCTGATCCATTTTTATATTTATTTCTATATCAAAAGCCTCTTCCTTGTGCTGGAGCTGTAGCTCAGCGATAGAGCATGCACAGGCCCAGCAAGAGCTCTGCCACGCACAGGGCCTACTGAGCAGGCCATCCAGGCCTCAGTGCGGGCCGGGAAGTCTCTATGGATAATCTAGGGAAAAGGTATTGGAATTCTAGTGAGTAAATTCCAATCAACACTTGCAGTGCAACCCATGGCGAGAATAAAGAGACACCGACGTATCTGCAGTTGTGGGGAGCCGAGGGGGTCCTAAGTCCAGTCGGAACAGCGGCCAACCAGAAGAAAGGCCACAATCCAGGAAGGAGCCCAGTTTTATTAAGCTGTGAAGAGGGCGGTGGCTAGAGGTTGAGTGACTGTGAGAACGGCAGGAAGTATGTGAGCGCTGTGAGCTGGGCTAGGTAGGAGGCACAATAGCAAAGGGTCTCACAGTGAAAAGGTGGCTCCGAGCACAGTGTTGGGCCCACAATTGATTCTTGGTGGAGGATTTTTTTTTTGTACTGGGGATTGAACTGGGTGGGAGTGGGGCGATGGCGCTGTACCTCTGAGCTACATCTTTTTTATTTTTATTTTGACACCAGGTCTTGTTTCTTGCCCGGGCTGAGCTTGAGTGCAATCTTGTCTCAGCCCAGGGTTACAGAGCTGCACTGACTTGCCTGGCCGGGCAGGGGCTTTTTGACGAGGATCAGAGCAGGGCTAGGCAGCCCCTAGGGAAGTGGAACTCAGTCAGGCCAGGCCAAGCGATGGGCTGGCCCCTGAGCTTCCAGTCCTGCGTCCCAAGCCTGAAGCAGATGTTGCCTCTGAGTCCCTGTCCTTGTCCACCTCAAGCCACAGCGCCCACTGTGCTGCAGTGCTCCTGGCCCAGAGACCAAGCTCGCAGAAGAGGGGGAAACACAGCAGAGCTGAGGCAGGCTGTGAACTTGATGCCTAGCAACTGTCCGGGCTCCTTGACTTTACGGACAGGCCACCCAGACAGACACTCTCCGGATGGCCCTGGCAGGGAGGTGGGACTGCGCAGTGAGGGGGAGAAGGAACCTAATACCTCTCAGGTCACACAGTCCCAGGAGTCTGGAGGTAAAACACAGCCGCCCATGGGGGCAGCACAGAGAGGACTCCAGAGGGCCATCTCCCTGTCAGTTCCTTGGACAGAGCCCACCCGGGACTCCCCGCAGGGCTGGCACAGAGTAAGCACTTAGCTACTTTAAAACTGACAGATCAAGCCGGTTGCGGTAGTGCACACCTGTGATCACAGCACTGGGGAAGCTGAGGCAGGAGGATCATGAGTTTGAGGTTAGCCCGGACTGTCAACAAAACAGACAGACAAACCAAAAAGGCTGGGAGCCTATCATCCCAAAACTCTGGGCCGGTGACCTAGTGAGACCCTATCTCAAAATAAGAAACTAAAACAGGGCTCAATGCAAAGGCCCTGGG
>PVJX010016914.1:0-39383 GCA_004027295.1 Dolichotis patagonum
GTCTACTTTACATGTTTTAACTTTGTAATTTGAACAACTATTTCCAAGAAGTCAGTATGTAATTAGTCAAGTAATAATTTCTTAGGTTTTATTGTTGTTGTACTTTTCCTTTTTTCCTTGGAATACTGTATGGTTGCTACCCTTTATTCTGTTTTATTTTGTTTTGTTTTTTCCTCTTTAAATAAAATTATAAAAAAAACATTTATGCTTTCTTATGTCCTGTTCTGTTTGTTGTGTTTAATTTTACTCCCTTTTAAAATTAAAAAAAAAAGAAAAAAAAAGAAATTATTTTAAACCGGGTGTATCTGTACATGTCTGTAATCCCAGCACTCAGGAGGCCAAAGCAGGCGGATATTTTAAATTCGAGACCAGATTGGGCTACAAAGTGAGCTCAAGGCCAGTCTGAATCATATAGCAGACCCTGTCTCAAAAACAAAACAAAACAAAAACAAAAAAACCAAGAAATTATTTTAATCTCTCAAACCTCAGCCTTCTAGTAGAGAAAAAAATAGTACCATCCTAAGACTTGGACGCCCCTGGTACACAAGCATTATCAGGTAATAAGTATCAGTTTCTATCCAAAGTCATGTAGCAAACTATTAATAGTGAACATAGCTGCTCCCACTACATATCTGACATCCTTCTGAATGATAATAGTTCTGGTGCACTGTCAAGACCAGAGAGCAAGAAAATTATTGCATTTTGTTGTTGTTTTGATACTGGGGATCAAACTTAGGACCTTGTACTTGCCAGGCAGGCGCTTACGCCACTGAGCTATATCTCTGACCCATTACTGCATTCTTAGCACCAGCTGTATTTCATACAACTGGCAAAATAAGGCAGTGCTTACTGTTTATGTGATTAAGTCATAATTAAAACACAAAATGAGTAATCCTAGCACTCAAAAGGCTGAGTCTGAGACCAGCCTTTGCTGAAGTGCCTACTATAGACCTAACAGTTTTATTTATGGGATACAAACAAGTAGACTGTCTTGCCCTGAGGCA
The DNA here is from genome assembly GCA_004027295.1 of Dolichotis patagonum. Classification (NCBI taxonomy): domain Eukaryota; kingdom Metazoa; phylum Chordata; class Mammalia; order Rodentia; family Caviidae; genus Dolichotis; species Dolichotis patagonum. The sequence continues at coordinate 1,005 of PVJX010016914.1, forward strand.
CAAGGCAAACGAATCACAATGCGTTACCATAATAAATTTACAGACTGGGGCTGGGCTGTAGCTCAGTTGTACTGCACTTGCCTCACACGTAAAAGGCCCTGGGCTCAACCACTAGCAGAACAAGGAAAAAAAAAAAAAAAGATATACTTACAGTGTCTGAAGATTAGAAAGAAACCTAAACACACCATCAGCAATGTGAGTGACTCTGTTGTCTCCTAAATTCAATCTCTCCAGTAAACTGAGACCCACAAAGGCAGATTCATCCAAGCGGGTCAGCTGGTTATAGGACAAATCACTAAAAACAGGAAATATAGAAGGTAAGGAATTCATTATATTTTTGGGTCAACTTAAATATTTATTATACTTACATGATTAACTTAAAGATTCTAAAAAACTTCTAGAAAAGAGGGACAACAGATCTTATTCATTACTAGGTATGGGAATGATTTATTCCAACCTACTCTAATCTCAGCCTCTGATGAAACACCACCCAACACTTACAGTTCAGATAGTCTTTGGCAGAACTCCCATGCATCAGGGCTGATTTTTTCAATAGCATTCTGGCTCACGTAGAGCTGCTGTAACATTCGCAAGCCATATAACCACCCCTTATTCACCCGTGTAAGGTTATTGTGTTCTAGTTCCCTGTAGAATTAAAGAATGAGATGAAAAAGTATTTCAAAATGAAGCATTTAAATAGCAAGCAGTTTCAAATCTTCGTTACATCTTTCTCAGAGACCCCCATAGCTTTGCTCAACCAAAACGATACATTTTATTTGATAAATATTTATGTCCTAATGTTTAGATAATAAGACTATCTAAAGCATCAGCCCTACCAAACCAACATGCCAAGTGGTATAATACTCTTCTTCTGGATAAATTCTAATAATTTTCATCTAAGAAGTTTGTGTGAATAATGACACAAATATCAGGTGACTAACAGAAATTAAAGGATACATGTGAGTTCCATTCCTGGTATGAAAAAAAAAAAAGATACATGTGAAAGCTGTGGGCATAAGTCAGTGGCAGAGTGGGTAGTTGCAGGTGCAAGGCCCCAAGTTCACTCTCCAGCCTTCCCTCCAAAAAAAGCTTTGTGAATAGAGAAAGAACTAATGCACTTCTGTGTAATTAAGCAGCTGTTCTATCCATCTGGCATTGAAAAGTTCCAGACAGACTGCTTTGCTAATAATCATCTCCCTCTAGTTCTGTGATGGACTGAATGTCTCCCAAAAGCCCTATGTGTTTGCAAAGTAATTGAATCATGGGGTGCTATACTTACTAGGATTAATCCACCAATGGACGAATTCAAAGCTAAATATGTAGTTAAAGGAGGTGAGCCTGGGCAGAAAAGGTGGGTCACTAGGGGTGTGACCTAGAGAGTGTATCTCCCTTCCTACTCTTTCCTTGTTAGTTCTCATTCTCTTCTCTTCCTTCTCTTTCTCCCCCTCCCCTGCTTCCTGGCTGCCATGTGAGCAACTTTCCTTCCCCAAACCCTTCCACCACACCCTTCCTATCTTGGAGCCATCTGACTGTGGAACTAAATCCACTAAAAACCCTGAGCCTTTTGTTTCAGCAAGGAGAAAGAGACTAAGACAAGTTACTAGTACTTACAGTTCTTCCATGTTATTCAAACCAAAAAATGCTCCATCTTTAAGTTTGCTAATTCCATTCCGCTGCATTTTCAAAGATCTTAAGGAGTCAAGACCTTGGAATGTAAGGCCCTCCACAATTTTAATTCTGTTTCTTTTAAGTTCCCTTAAACAAAAAGTTTTACAATCAGAAAACTAGTTTACTCAAATGCTCTAACAATAATTAAAAAGAAACAAATACTGTAAGAAGAAACTATTTTCTTGTAATCCATTCATTTAGTTACTCACAAGAATTGGAGGTGAGGCAACTTGAAGATCTTAGGTGGGATCATACTAATTCGGTTCCGGTTTAACTTTACCACTAATAAGGAACTTGATAAATTATCAAAGCAACCAGCTTCCAAGGTAGTTATCCTATTATTACTCAAATTTCTAAGATGAGCAAGATAACAGCAAAAGAGAAATATTTAGTAAAATAAAAATTCCACTAAAGCCCAGCTCTATACTTAACTACATACAACTTTACGAATCATTTAACTGCTTTGTTTTTTCATCTAAAAAATTACTTATGATAGGGCTGAAATATACTTCAGTGGGGAAATGCTTTAAAAAAACCCTACAATGAAGTCCCAAAAAATTCCTTTTGGTTCTTACAATATGGTCTTTGATCCATTGTATGTCATACACTTTAGGGATCTGGTTTCATTCTTTGGTATATGGATACCCAGTTGCACAAACATCAGTTTTTTGAAAAAACTGCTGTTTCCTCATGAATGGTCTTGACACATTTGTTAAAAACAATTGACCATAAATATAATACTTTATTTTTGAATGTTTTAGATTTTATTTCATTGTTTTACATGTCTATCTTTATGCCAATACCACACTGTCTTGATTACTATAGCTTTGTAGTTAAGTTTTGAATTTAGAATGTGTGAGTTCTCTAACTTTGTTCTGTTTGCAGATCGTTTTGTCTATTCTGGGTTCCTTGTATCCCACATGAATTTTAAAATCAACTTGTTGATTTCTGTAATAAACACCTGAGATTTTGATAGTGAAAAAAAAGTCCTCAAAAATTATCCTCTAATATACTCTTTCTTTTGAGGGGAAAGTGGGCAATAACAACCCCAAAAACCCAACTCCAGGTTTATTTCACTTATGCATTCCAAAATCACAACAAATATAGATATTTAGGGGTGCAGGAACAACAATGAGTAATAAAAATACAATTTAAAGTAAACTTTACTTACAGGTATTTAAGCTGCATTCGAGGAAATGAAGATGTCTTAATTTCTGATATTATATTGGAGCTGAGATCTAAACTCTCAAGAGCAGGATAAAACTGAAATGCCTCTGCATTTATTTCTGGGATTAAATTATGGACTCTACAAAACAAAGATTATATTGAAGTAATTGCCAGCAATCCAGGCCTGGCCACAATGTTAAATAATCAAAATTAACAATATGGGTACTAAAAAAAGAAAAAATATACATACTAGTCTTAATTTAAGTGAAAGATCTGAAATCTCAATTACTTACAATGAAAGTAGAGTAATATTAGATGTTGGTTCTCCAAAATACGGAATTTCTGTTAATTCATTGTAATTCATTTTCCTAGGCCAGAGGAAAAACGGATTTAAAATTTTAAGGAGGACATGCTACCTCTTATATTCTGATTTCTGGCTATGTATTCTTTAGGGTAGGTGCTAAGTTTGAAAAAGTCTATTATTCAGAAAGAGTTAGACTAAGATAAAAATGAGAAATTAGAGATTTTAATAAACTTTTTCATAGTGTTGATCTACTACTGATATCAATATAAGAAAGGATAGGAAATATTTTGCACATTAAATAACTGTAGCTCCAGAAAAACTGAAGAGTTAATCTGAGTCCCTAAAGGGAATTCATCCACATCTCAATCTCTCCTCCTGTGCCCAAGTGTGCATACACACACACACACACACACACACACACACACACTCTCTCTCTCTCTCTCTCACTATTCAAAGTGAAGGAATATTGTTTAGGACCACAGATGAAAAATGTGTCCAGCCAGAGATCAAACCTATAACATGACACGACATGTCACATCTATTCCCAGCAGACCTTTCTTTCTTTTTTTTTTTTTTGGTACTGGGGATTGAACTCACAAACTTGTGCTTGCCAGGCAGGTGCTTATGCCATTGAGCTAAATCCCTGGCTCCCAGCAGACCCTTCAACAGACTGTCTCAAATGATTATGGAACAAATCATTAACAATTCATTAACCATTTTTTAATCACAGAATAACCTCAACAATCTAGACTACTAATAAGAAACTAAAGTATACTGTATCTATGAGACCAATCAAAATTACAAAGTCTGCACAATAAAGCGCATGTGTCTCCCAGTAAAGCACCTTTATGTCTTTACTCGGCACCTATTCATTCACTTAACAAACTTGTAAACTGTTTACTCAGTTCCATAACAAATTAAGAGTATGTACTTGGGTTTTATGAGAAAAAAAGCAGGGACAAGAACATGAACAAATTAGTCTTGCCAACAAAGAATTAAAGAAAAAAAGAGACCTAAAGGTTCTAAGTGTTTAGTAAAGAGGCGAGAGGGTCTATGTACCACAAATAATTGTGCCCCTGGGAACATCACAATGCAATAGTTTGATATTAAGTATTCTTGTCCTTCTGGGAGGCTGAGGGAAGAGATGGAAAGTTAGGGAAATCCTGTATCAAAATAAATATGTAAGGGCTGGAAATATAGCTCAGTAAAAAGACCCCAGGTGCAATCTCTAGTGGTACATATATGTATATATATATACACGTAATTTTTGAAAATTCTTTCCCCAGTACCAAAAAAACCCTTTGAATTATATCAACACCATATTCTCAAATAATATCCAAAATATTCTTTCATATAAACTTACTTTAAACATGATGCTTCGATCTTAGATGACACATCAAGACATTGAAAGAGTTTATACAAGGTAGTTTTATTGGCTGAAAACTTGGCCAAAAAAACCCAAAACATATTTACTCTGAAGGAAAAAATCTTACTTTTGGCCCCTGGGAAGTAGAATAATATTTCTATGGTTTGCTTGAAATAATCATGCCCAGAGACTTTATGATATCAAAGACAACAGTTTAGGCTTTTAAACAATTTAATTTTTTCAATTTTTTGAAGCACCCCTGAATTGAATATCCCCAATTCACAATTTATTAAATCATTTCAAACAATATTAAAAAAAATAAAAATAACTTACACTTCCTGTAATGTTTGTGATTCTAAGCTGATGTTCCAGTTTGATAACCGATTATGACTCAAATCCCTAAAGGAGGACAAAATATCACTCTTAATGTTGGAAAATGGACATAAAATTTTCCCACCCTTGCTTCCAGCCACTCAGTTCCCCTTCCCAACAATCACCAAAAATACTATATATACTACTTTTTAAAAAAAACTATACTATTTCTTGTGTAGTCTTCCAGATATTTTATGCCATACTGAGTAAATCTTTACCTAAAAAGGTAGAATTTATACATTATTTCTCCTCTTTTTTTTTTTTTTCATTTAACCTTAAGTTTATTAGCTATAGTTCGGTAGGGGAAGAACCCCAGTACACCACAGCAGAGAGTCTGTGGTTTTCTAAAAAATTTTTTATACTGATTATAGTATTAAATTAGCTGTAAATAAATCTGAAGATAGATTTTAGAAATCAAAAGGCGGGGCACCTATATTAAAATTGAAGTGTACCAGTATCTTTTATAACTTTAGCAGAGAGAAATTAATCTCATCCTAAATTATGTTAACGATGACAACAGTGGTAACTAACTTATTAAGTGTCAGTCTCCTATATACATTATATGTACACTAGCTTTTACATATATTAGCTGGCTAAATTCACATAAAAACTACTTTACAAGGCACTTTTATAATCCTCACTTTCCTACTATGGCAACAGGCACAGAGAGATTAACAATTTGTCAATCCAAGGTCACAAAAGTGGTAAGGAAACCACAAACTCAAAATTCCAGCTCACTTCTAGCAAGCAGTTTATAAAATACAGTAGCGTCTACTGAAATTAGTCATGAGTTGAAATACTTGAATAGGTTAAAGAGAAATTCACAGTGATGCTTCCTGGTAGTCTTTACAAGGCCAAGATGGAATCTAATACAACGAGCTGTCTATTCAAGGTATGTACAGTATGTTACAATATGGCTAACAATAGGGACACACCAGAGAAACAGTACAGATCAATTTATATCACTGTGCCACCACAGGCAGTTGACAGATGTGTGCAGGTTTGAATGATGTCTCTATCACAGCAAAACAATTTGTTCTCAGCTAGATTCATGCCTGCTCATCTGTAAAACCTAACCACTTCCATTTCAGAGCTTAATGTACACCATGACATAATTAAGGCAACATTAAACCACTACTTTCCCACAACAGTTCTAAAACCTTTATTCAAGATGTATGGGATGAGGCAGCAGTTCAAAGATACTCATGAATGAAAGGGTGCGTTGGGAAACATAAGGATAGTAACATAAATTTGCTCCACATAAAAATCTTATATTGGTCCTGGGGATGCAGCTCAATAGTAAAAAGTCTTACATTTAGGACTAGGAATATAACACAATGATAAAGTATATTAAAATGTGCAAAGCCTGAATTCCATCTGTAATACACACACACAAAATCCTCACTCTTGCTACTAAACAAACACATAGAATTTCACAGGAGTGAAAAGTTTTGTTGGTGTTTTACAGCATTTCAACTGTAGCAGAAATTCAATTGTTCTATTTTACGTTAGATATTCCATATTCTGCTTCAAACTCACTGGTATGGAAAATCAAGAGCTAATAACATCTGAGAGAGAGAACAAGGCCACACCAGGAAGCAAGGCCCAGTCTGGGAACCAGCACCATGTGCAGGCTGCTGCCAGCCTGGGGACAGCCAGACCCCAGCCCCTTTTGGCAGGCAGGCTGGCAAATACCAAACCCCGCCCCCCATAAGTGACCGGCTGATCCAGAGAAACACAAGCTGTGAGGATAGCTAATGAGGTGAAATGCAATTGAATGCCTGTGGTGCTTTAGTGTTTCAGTGACCTTGCAGGTCTAGGGCCAGTGGTCTGATGGTAGGTTCACAGGCAGGATAGCGGTATGCACTATGATATCTAGGGGGGATCTCCTTCTGAGGGTGTAGCTATTGTTGATTCCCTATGGTCTTGTTTTCAGGTCCTGTATCATTTCCATTGTTTCGTTTTGGGTTGGGTTTTATTCTCTTTTGTTTTGTTTGATTATGTTAAATCCGATGGCAGGAGTAGATGTTTCAAAGACAGCAAGATATTTTATGGTAGCAATTTTGAATTTACTATTGGCTTGTTCTGAAGTCCTTTACTGCATTCATTGTTTTGTTTTTATTGTTTCTATTTGATTCTGTTCTGCTTGATTTTTACTATGTCTGAAGTTATCTGCAGCCATTTTGAAGACAACAAAAGGCATTACGGTAACTATTGTTAATTTCATAATGTTTTGAAGTACTGTATCACACTGGTTTGTTTTGATTGGTGTTATTGTTTTATCCTCTTTAAAAAAAAATAAAGAGCTAGTAACATCTGGGTAGCAGGCTAGCATAGTATGATAGAATTCTACATTTCATGACTCCTAAAATTTAGCATTTTCCCCTCTTAGAGATTCAGGGCTTTCATCTTATTAACAATCATTTTCAATTTAATCATAAATTCTAGGGGGCTGGGGATGTGGCTCAGTGGTAGAGCTCTTGCATGTACCAAGGCCCTGAATTCGATCCCCAGCACCACCAAAAAATTTTTTTAAAATTCTAAGTTAAAAATTTAAGTTGGGCCTGGTGGTGCATACCTATTATAAATAAAATATTCATAATGCCTTTTTGACCCCTACATATCTCTAACAGTATAACTCTTGACTGTTCTCATCTCCAAGAGTTCTTCCATGAGTATTACTACTCATCATTAACATATGGTAGATAGCATGAGGTGCATGCTTGTGATCCCTCCTACTCCCAGCCTCTAGGGAAGCTGAGGGAGATGGACTATTTAACTTGAATAACCTGGACTATTATTCAAAGCCAAGGCAATTTAGGGAGTTCCTGTCTTAAAATAAACAGGGTTGGGGATACAGCTCATCAGTACTTGCCTGGCATAAAAGTGGTCCTGGGTTCAATCCCCAGTATAGAAAGAGAGGAAGAGGGCAAAAAGGAAAAGGAGAGGAGAAAAAGGGAGAGGGTGAGAGGGAACACAAGCACATGAGTGTTTCAGCGACCTATTGATTGGAGTTAGGGTTAACTTGGTGGCAGAGCTCTTGCCTAGCATGCATAAGGTCATTGGTTTGATCCCTTGGAGGCAGGGGCACAAATACTGATAATGATTTTTACAGAAAATAATTATTGAACAAATCCAAAGCAATACAATTAAACTTAATTTATGCATCATATACACTTTGTAGAATAAGTGAAAACTGCTCAGTCTCTGCTTTGGGAAAGAAATTTTTTCTATCTTTGAAGAAATTATAGGCTATTCATGGGAGCACAAAGGATACTTGAAATACTTTGGACCCACTATGTAACATAATACTATCTTAATATATGTTTGAGGAGCCAAGGATATAGCTCAGCAGCAAAAGCATCTGCCTGCCAAGTGTGAGGTTGTGAGTTCAATCCCTGGTACCAAAAAAAAAAAAAAAAATACAGCCTCATGTGTCGGACCCCACAGAACCTCCTCAAAAAACTCTTACATTGAAGGAGACTGAAAAACATGAAAGATGAATTGGAATACACTCCCAACATGGTACTACCTTTGAAAGCAACTAGTATACATATCCTCATAGTTGTTGCTAAAATAGAATTTTATGGACTAAAGTGATCAAGATTCATAAAATGAAAATTTACCAAATTGTGTTGCACATACTGTGTTAAGTGCTAGGGTTACAAATCTGTCAACATTAGTAATCTATTTTTCAGAGTCATTGCAACACTAAAACAAACCAACATCAATTTGACTCTTCCCTTTCACTGAAAATGGATAAACTAAGCCGCATTTTATTATTTTTTTAACATGTAGTCTCATTATGTTACACAAGCTGATCTCAAACTCATGGGTTTAATAATTCTACTTCAGCCTCCCAAATATCTGGGAGTACAGGCACATACCACCATGCCCAGCTTCAGTTTCTCTTTTTAAAAAAAAGTGTCAATTTACTGAAATTTGAAGTTTCTTAGATTAAGAATTTAAACCAGGCATGGTGGTGCACACCAGTAATCTCAGCTACTAAGGAGGCTGAGGCAGGAGGATGACAAGTTCAAGTACAGCTTGGGCAACTCAGCAAGACTCTGTCTCAAAGTTAAGTAAGGGCTGCGGATATATAAAGCACAGTGGGAGAGTGCTCTGGGTTGTTCAATCCCCAGGACTGGGGAGGAGGGGATTGGATAGCTTTTAAGAATTGAAGCATCTCACTATTCTTCCCTATGTGCAAGCATTAATTCCATTTAGTCTGCATAAAGATGCAGTTTATCTTTTGTTTCCATATTTTTCAAAGTATTTTCTCTCGAAATATCCCCAAAATATACTTAAGAACTAGCAGTCAACAATCTTTCCTTTATTTCCTAATACCACTAATAATACTTGAGTATTTATGAATATGACCATGAGTGAAGGTTTCAGAGAAGGCTTTACCTCAGTGTTGTAAATTTAGCTCCTTCTCATTCTAATCTATAGGGATGCAGCTGTAATAAATGATAAATTATTAAAGTTCTTAATATCATGTGGAGCCAGAGGTGCCATTAATGTAGTCATGCAGTACCCTCAGGGTGTAAATTATTTATAGAATGTACAGAGCAATCACAACAGCTTGAGGAGCAAATCAAGTTCCGCAAGCTAATTGCAAAGAGGTCCTGCGATGCAGGGGTTTTCTTCAACAATTTGCTTTCTCCAGAATCTGTAACATTAAAAGGCCAAGGGAAGTTCAACAGGAAAACCTCTGATGGAGACACCTGCTGCAAAGTTAAAAGATACAAAAATATTACAGCTAACATTTTAGGTACGACCATGTTTCACTTAACAAAATTTGTCATCTTCTGTAAATGGAAACTCCTATCTTATTAAAATATACCTAGCATCATTTATTTTGAAAAATACTAGAAGTTACTATTATAATTAATTAGCATGCTATATGACTTCATATGCCATGATCTGATATTCCTGGGGTATGACCTAAACACAAGAATTTCAAAATAACTTAAAATTCTGTCTGCTTTGATAGGCTTGCTTTTCCTTTATCACTAACAGCTTTACACTCTCACTTCTTGGAACTGTCAGCCTTCCTGTAATGGCCTGTTTACTTTTTCACATTTGTTGCTTCTAATCAGAAATCTACAAACCACCAACGTACTATCTGAATTAGGACTAAATGAGATCTGAGTAAGAGTCTCTTCTATGAATAAGATTCCTAGCAGCATTTTTGCTTTATGGTTAAAGTAGAGATAGTTGAAGTATCTTCAGGATAAATATGATGTATGATAGCATGAGACATAACGGTTCTCTCCCGAAAACAAAAAAAACACACTAGCATAATGGTACTCCATACTAAAGTTTCTACCCTTCATTTGTATTGTTCTACTAACTTGAAATACATTGTACAATATCTTTTATGTGAATTCAAAAAGCTAAAGATAGTAGGAAAATGGGAACATTCATTTAATAAGGGACATAGGGCTGGGGATTTAGCTCAGTGGCACGAATGCCTGCCTGGCAAGTGGAAGGTCATTGAGTTCAGGGAAAATGGGAACATTCATTTAAATAAGGGACATAGGGCTGGGGATTTAGCTCAGTGGCACGAATGCCTGCCTGGCAAGTGGAAGGTCATGAGTTCAATCCCTGATACCAAAAAAACAAAAAAAGAATAAGGGACATATTTTATTTTTTCCATTATCTTCCCTTGGTGGGGGTGTCAGGATGGCTGAATGGTCTTAAGCATGAGCCTTGAACTCTGCTTTTCATTATCTTTCCTTGGATATGATTAAAAATACTTTTTAATTGGAGAATAAAACAATACAATAAAAAAAAATAATTCTACGGATACATTTAAAAATATAAGCCAAGCATGGCGGTGCACACCTGTAATCCCAGCACTCAGCAGGCTGAGGCAGGATGATTGTTGCAAGTTCAAGACCAGCCTAGGCTACAAAGTAAGTTCAAGGCCAGCCTGAATTGTGAACCTGTCTCAAAAAGGAAAAAAAAGACCACAAAACATCTTCGCAGCTGGACTTGGTGGTGCATGTCTATAATTCCAGTACTTTTGCAGGATAAGGCAGGAAGATCACAAGTTTGAGCTCAGCACAAAAACTTAGCAAAATCCTGCCTCAAAATAAAAGGGGTTGAGGATGTATCTCAGTGCAAAAGTCCTGGGTTCAATTTCCAAGAATAAAAAAATATCTCAACAACAACAAAATAGTCTTTGTATGCCTGCTTCTGGGACTATTGGCAAGTCATTTAACCTCTCTACATTTCAGTTTCTTCTATCATAAAATGAGAGTATCAGTACCAACTTTATTGGATTGAAAATTTTAAAAATAGAACATAAAGAAAATTAAAGGAATATAAATAAAACTTAGCATATGTATACATAAGTCATTTTAATACTAGATTTGAAATAGGATTATGATCTAGGATGATCTCTTTTCTGATTATACCTGACATGCACTTCTGCTGTAAAACTTTAATTGAACTAACTGGTATGTTAATTTATAAAAGTACTAAAGAAGCAAGCCCTCCCTGTGAATCAGTGCCATGCACTGGCCACCACCGCCACCATGGGCTGGGAAACAAGAAACGCCACCACCACCACACCAAGCAACAGGCTGATCTGGAGAAACATAGGCTGCAATGATAGCTATTGAGGTGAAATGCAATTTGATACTTGTGGTATTTTGGTGTTTCACTAAATTTGCAGGTCTAGGACCAGTGGTCTAATCATCTATCTATCAGAGGATAAAGGTACGCAGTGTGGCATCTATGGAGGATCTCCTTCTGAAGGTGGCAGCCATTGTAATTCCCTATTATCTTGTTTTGTGGTCCTGTATCATTTTCATTGTTTTGTTGGGTTGGGTTTTATTTTGTTTTGTTTTATTTTGTTATATACAATGGCAGGGCAGTTATTTCAAAGATAGCAAGATATGGTAGACATTTTGGATTTACTATTGTCTTGAAGTCTTTTATTGCATTCATTATTTTGTTTTTATTGGTTCTCTTCTGTTCTATTTTGATTTCTACTATGTCTGAAGGTATCTGCAGCCAATTTTGAAGACAACAAGAGGCATATGGTAACCATTGTTGATTTCATACTGTTTTGAAGTCCTGTGTCACTTACACTGGTTTGTTTTGATTGGCTTTATTCTGTTTTATTTTACTTGGCTTTATAAGAATGATGTCAAGGGCCGAGGATTTAGCTCAGCGGCATAAGTGCCTGTCTGGCAAGAGTCATGAGTTTGATCCCTGGTATCAAAAAAAAAAAAAAAAGAACGGTGTCAATTACAAGCCTCACACAGATTTTATCACCTTACTGGGGTTATTTGTATTGCAGGGTCGGGAATTTAGCTCAGTGGTGTAAACACCTGCATGGCAAGCACAAAGTCATGAGTTTGATCCCCAGTACCAAAAATAAATAAACATATTTGTATTGGGATATATACTTAAAGGAGTTGATGTCTCAAAATGATCCAGTGATATCACTTCTACAATTTTCTACTCATGAGATTATGAAAAGCTGCCTACCAGGAAGTTACTGTACTAATAAAATCATAAAAGAAACCTATGTTTATTAAAATAAGATCAATTAAACAACTTATGAAAGTTCCATATTATGGGATTCTCTACAGCCAGTAAAAAAGAACACACATATTTATACAATGCATACAGTGGTGGCAAACCTATCTCACACATGCTGCAGTGGGCTGTTTGTTACCATGGAAGCTCGAAAAGGTTCACCATCACTGGTAGTGTATGTCTTAAAAAGAAATATATGTGTAAGAAGCATACCCAGTGGGTTTTCCTTAAGTATGACAAAAGAACTTGTTCCTTTTCCATTCTAAATGCTTCAAAAAACATTTTAATAGGTTACCATGGGAAAGTACTGTTTAAAAAATAAACTCATTAAAAAAAAAAAACTACCTTTCTAGAACGTGCCAGGAAATAACACTTTAATTCTGTTACTTTTCTGAGATTACAATTCTTCCTAAAGGTGAGACTGTGGCTCAGTAGTAAGGCACTTGGCAGCATGTGTTAAGCCTAGAGTTTAACAGCCTAATACCTCCACAACAAAAAAACAAAAAAATTAACAAATCTAAGTAGTTACTAAGACAGAGATGTAGCTCAGTGGTACTTACCTACCATGTGTCAGGCTCTGTGATCAAACCCCAAAAAAAGAGAAAGGAAAAAGAATTCTTTCTACAGAATATTTTGTTTGTTTTAAGTCAGGGTCTTGCTATGTAGTTCAGACTGGTCTTGAAATCACTTTGTAGCTTACAGTATTGGTTAAAAGGTCTAATTACAAAACTGAGCATCAAATGGGTTTCTTTTTTGCATTATTATTTCATTGTTATTAAGTCATTACTTAATGCCCATGTAATTTAACTTGGCAGCAAGTCAACTATCTTCTCAAGCAAGCACACTTAGGCTGAGGGTTTGCTATGTCCTTCTTGCTTTGTAGGTGAAGATTTTCATTATACAAGCAAACTGTCACAGTGACTTTGAATTAGATATATATAAAAAAACTGTATAACAGAATCCAAAATTAAAAAGCTTTTATTTACAATTTATACCAACTTTCATTAATGTTGCACTATTTACAATTTAACTTTGAAACTCCTAATCATTACACATTATTCTGGCAGTCATTTGTCACAAATGACATAGTTTTTTTTTTTAAAGGAAAGGTTGAAGAGCAAAAGAAGCAGAAGTAAAGAATACACGTACCTTAAGAAACATTAGTTTATAACAAGACAAACTTATGTTAACCCCTCCAATCTTCTGGGTTTTGTCCCAAACAAGAAATTAATAATTTGGAATAGGTATAATTACTTAAATTGCTTTTACTTTTTATTTGCATCATCTGAATATCCCAACATTTTTCAAAACTGAAATAATGGAGAATAAATCATTGAGTCATTTACTCTGGCACAGAACATAACAGCATACAAACCCTTTAGAGTACCTTTAAAAAACACTTTTGGTAAGATCTTAAAATGATGTGATCTTTTCTCCGCTGGTTAAATTCCAGTTTTTTATTAGGCTAAAAGGATCTTTAAATAACAGTATAAAATGTCACAGATCTAAGATGAGAGAAATACATTTTCACTATGAAGTCAAGTGATTATCTGATTACTTGGGTTGATTGTATGTATTGTACACTGAGAAATGCAAATTATTTTCAATGTAATGAAACATAATTAGGACATTAATTTGTATAAAAATAAATGGGTCCTCGAATATATAAAGGAACTTAAAAGAATTAAGCAAAGTACAGAGCTCCAAAATTAATATTTGATAGTAGCAACCTGGGCTGAAGTTATAGTTCAAGAAGTAGAACACTTGCCTAGCATGCACAAGGCCCAGGGTTTGATCCCCAGCACCATGCAATCACTTTGGTTCAGTGCTTCTCCACCACTGCTGCACGTCAGCATAATCTGGGAGGATTTTAACACACAGGCTAGCATCCCTAACCTGAAAACCAAAATGCTCCAAAATTCAAAACTCTGGAGTGCTGACATCGTACCACAAGAAAATACTACAGGTGCCATCACATCAATCAAAATACAGGAACAAGCTGGGCATGGTGGCACCCACCCACAAATCTCAAGCACTCTGAGAAGCTGAGGAGGGAAGATTGTATGGTTAAGCCCATTTTGAGCAATTTGGTGACTTAGCAAGGCCCTACCTCAAAATGTAAAAAAATTAAAAAGGGCTGGTGATTTACCTAGGTACAAGGCTCTGGGTTCACTCTCCAGTAATACAAAACAAAACAAGTGCACTAAAAATACTACATAAAATTATCTTCAAGCTATGTGTTATAAGGTATAGATGGCAATATAAATGAACTTAATCTACAGAAGAAAATGCCTATATTTGAATATTCCAAAATCTTAAACATCTTTTTTTTTTTCCCTTTGAGACACAGTCTTGCTATATAGTTCAGGGTGGCCTTGAACTCATAACAATCCTCCTGCTGCAGCTTCCCAAGTGATGGAAATACAGGTGTACATCACCATGTCAGCCAAAACATTTCTGATTCTAAGTAATTTAGATAAGGGATAATGATAACTTCTACTGATGCTTAAGTCTTATCCCAGGCCAATTAAATCAAACCCAAGCATTGAGATTTTTTAAAATCTTGCCAAACTCTCAAATATGCAGCCAGGTTGAAAACCACTACACTAGTTTAAAAATCTGTCTAATGCTGTACCCAAAGTCTGATGGGCAAAGGATATTCCACTAAGATTCCCTCAATTTTATGCCTTTTCTCACCTTGTAGTAAACTTGACAACAAAGAGCTGACCTGACTCCTACTGTCTTCTACAAACTGTACAAAGTAGTGAACCAAACATTTTTCAAGTTTGTAAGATACCATTGGAAGTTTATAGCACCATCATAAACTAAAGTTTCACTGAGTCACCAGAATACCACTGTTTTATTTATTAGCAATATAAAATGTCCACAGAATCATTTTTTTGTTTTGTCTTTTGAGACAGGGTCTCACTATTGTTGCCCAGGCTGGCCTGGAGCTCATAGCAATACGACCCAAGCCTCCTGAGAGCTAGAGTTACAGGTGTGCAACATCATGCCTGGCTATAAAACGAATCTCCATTTGAAACACAGAAAGGTGGGAGGGGAAGGGCAGAGAAAGAAATGTTTTATTTCTATACTTTTTTTGTTTGACTTTTGGATAATGAACATACGAACATGTGGCCTTTTATAACTTTTTTATGTTTTCTAAAATAATATTTTAAATTAATGATAAGATAAATGTAGCACGATATATTGGTACATTGTTGGGAGCCATTGAAGCTGGAAATTGACCGCATGTGCAGAGCTGTAGCATGGCAGGGACGTAGACTGTCCCAAAAACAAAGAGCACCCAGGTCAGTCACATGAAGTTGCAACAGCCCCGAAAAACACCAAGCCCCTAGACAATCCAAGCAATGGGTTGCTAGGCAGCAGGGTTGAAACTGACATTTTCTCAATATAAAAATAAACATGCTACATTGGTTAAGCAGCTTTCCTCCCATCAGGAGGATAAAGACTCTGCCTGACCCTAGCTTTGTCTATTTTATTTCCTCATCCTCTCCAGGCCCTTCACCACAAGTACCTAAAGGCTGAATGGGTGGCAGCACATGGCGCCAGAACACAGATGGAATAAGAGATTGAGGGCAAGGGCACACTTCTCATGTGCACACAACTAGGGGAAGAAGTGCACTGGTACAGATCAATAGTCATCACTGGAGTGTACTGATATTGGCATCATCAGGTGTAAAGAGTGGGGCACTGAAACTCCCTTATTCTCTAGGGCCAGTTATATAAATGGGCTGAGAGAAACCCCTTCCCAAGGGGAAAACAAAGGTGTACTGATTTCATTAATGGTATAATCATGGAACAAATGACTTTTAAAGAATTGGAAAAATACATAAATGAATCTGAAATGTATATGAAACTTTTTGTTGTATGCTTGATTGCAGTATTTACTTTTCTTTTGTGGATTTTGATTAAGAAATGTCTTGATGACTGTGGGCTTGTTGGGATGGCCACAAGGAGCTGGCTTGGAGCAATATTTTAAAATGAAGTCCCAAGCAGGGAAGAGATGGCAGAGTAACAGAAATGCCAATAAAGTTTAATAAGCTTTAAAACCTTGCTCAATTAGATAAGGAAGAGATAGAGGATAACTCTTCCCTGGAAGAGGAGCGCTTTGCTGCAAATTCTATTTTATAACACCTGATACTTTTAATTGAGCCACAGGCAGCTATCTCCACCTTTTCAACTCAGGGAAATTTTGCTGTGACACAGTTTAAAACTGTCATCTGTATGACAGTAGAGCCGTTTTCTCCTTCTCCCTTGCAACTGATGCTAAAAGAAGCCAGATAGGTGGGGGAATACATGGGGCATTTTCAGCATATCTATCTGGTTACTAAACTTTGAATCCCCAGTAGTCTGAGACAAATTATAATCACTCAGGTCATCAGTTCACAGCCTAACGGAAGGGGGAAAAAGCAAAGCTATTTGTTTTTGTTGCAGGGTGAGGGGGCATTTTGCCTAAAGTTGTGCTTCTTCCCCTGGGGGTGGGGCACAGCCACTAACTGTCCCTTCAACAAAACTTTCCTACTATCTGTCCAAAGTGTAGACGTCGATATCGTTGGGCCACTCAATGTAAATTCAAACTGATGTGAAAGACCTTTCTGTTACAAAAGAAAAATTTTCAGTGTGGCCTGTAGCAGCCCTGCCAAACAGTAGGGGTGGTACGGCTCTGACAGCTTTCCTGAGATGGCACGGCCCTGCCTGGCTGGCAGGCTCCCAATGATTGGGGGATAATATGTTCCTGATTTGTGATTTGCTGATTTCTGTTTATAAAATACTCTTACAAAAGATAATTTCAAATAACCAATACAACAACTAACCTTTAAAACTTAGAAAAATTCAGTATCTGGCTTACATGAACTGGTAATAGGCTGGCTTCAGCATATCACTGTCTCACTATGGCTTTGTAGTAAGTCTTGGTATCTAGTAGTGTAAATTCTCAAACTCTGCTTTTTTTTTAAATTGTTTACTTCAGGGGTACTTATTTCAAATGTGCAATTAATATAACTACATTTATTTTAAGTCTTTTTTGCTTTAAGTACATTTTAGTTTTCAATACGCTGACACGATACAGCTTGCTAAATTTCTTGAGTTTGTTTGCTTCTAGAAAAAGGAACCATAAATTTACATACTTGGGAAGACATTGTAAAATAACTCAGAGCGGGCTGGGGATTTAGCTCAGTGGCTTAAGCGCTTGCCTGGCAAGCGTGAGGTCATGAGTTCGATCCCCGGTACCAAAAAAAAAAAAAAAGCTCAGAGCAAGACTAGGGAAAAAACAAACCAACACAAATCTAGCTGGACCTCTACAGATTTTAAAGTGTTATTTGATAGGGAGAAGCTGCTGCTTTCTGCTCCTCTCACTACTTTTCATAGTCCCCTAAGCAGGAAAGGGAACCAAAGTGCTGAACTGAGCCTGGAGCTTGGCTTACACAAGGGAAGAAACAATGCTGCTTGTTTCAGCCCCAAGGGGAAATCAAGGTTATGGTTCAACCTACTCAAAATCCAGTTCAAATCTCCCCAGATTCTTATATTGCTCAACTGGTTATTTTTCCCTTGACAAAAATTGGAAAATCTATAGATAAAGGATATCTAAGACTTTTGGATCTTCTGATACTTATTAGAGTCAACAGATTAAGCAGGATCACCCTGAGATAAAACTGGTAATTAAAAAAGCATTCAAAGGGCTTTTAGACACAGGAACAAATGCTTCAGTTATTGCCCAACACCACTGGCCTATGGCATGGCCTCTGGATGTGACAACCACGTATCTACAGGTGTGAGTAATGTTTTTCATCCTAGTAAAAATGCTAAATTAATTTAACCTGGAGGGATACAAAGTATGCCTTTGCTGCCACATGCAATTGCCTTGCTTATGAGTTACAAATTTATGATCAACTAAGAATAGTAGCCACAAGGGAGTGGAGATTTCCTTCAGTGGGTGAGACCTCCCAAGATTTAATTTCTAGTAATCAGTGTCTAAAACCATTTCAGAATTTTGTCTTTAAAAATAAATACAAATGGTGTAAGGCGCAAAGAACTTTCCCTGGGACTGACTGGCTTGGCCTGGCCTGGCCTGGCCTGGCCTGGCCTGGCCTGGCCTGGCCTGGCCTGGCCTGGCCTGGCGAGGAGAGAACTGTGCCTTGGAATTGGGGTTTGCAGCACTGCCTGCATACGCTGAGGCGAGACTGTCAGGGCCTGCCAAATCTTTCAATGGCCCATGGCCAGGAAGGCAGGGCCTGGCTCTGGAGAGGTGGGTCTCGGGGCACCCGGTTTTTCCCATCACCTATGTATGCACTTTATACACCAAAAGTTTACACTGCACTGGTGCTCGGATGCCCAACAGCGGGGTCTCCAGGCCACAGCAGGAGCACAACCTGCGTGTAGTGACAGCAAGAGAGAGCCCAAGGTGCCTCTATACCTTACCACAAAAATTCCTTATAATCTTCAGATCTAAAAATAGTCAAGTGTGCTCACAATTTAAATTTGAAAAAACAAAAGGGAGAGTTCACCTCATAATAGATTTCACTTGGCATATATACTATTTATTTATTTTATTTATTTTTTGTACCAGAGGTTGAACTCATGACCTTGCATTTACCAGGCAAGTGCTTGAGCCACCGAGTGAAATCCCTGGCAGTATATACTATTTAAAAAACTTCTTAAATTCTAATAAAGATGAAACTACTACAGCAGAAAGAAAATGCAATCAAACAAAGCCTAAAAAGAGTCCGTTGGAAAGATCTTCATATTGGACAATAAAAGCATCCAGTCCAGTGCTAATGTGGGGTGGAGGGTATGTTATGTTTTTCCAGGAAAAGCTAAATGGCCTATGTGGGCACCACAGCAGGCTTCCAGCTGTATCACAGACCCAAACCCAGAAGAGGAGTTGATTCCACCTTTCAAAAAGCTGATGCACAGTCCTCTGACAGTGATGCCTCAGAAACCATGCTTCAACTGATAAACAAGGATCAAGTAAAACTAGACCTGGAGACAAATGAAGGAATTGACAAAGGATGCCCAGAAGATGGTAACCAAAAACAAGAACCAAAGGTCTAAATAAGTGAGTATAGAGATTAACAAACTGAAAGCTTAATGAAAGGGGACACCAGCATTCTTAAATACAAAAATATGTGTTAACTATTGGTAAGGTTTTGTCCTTTCCAAACTCCTTTTACAAAAGATCTTTACTAATTGATCTACAACAATTCTGAATAGTCAATTTATAATTAAAAATTCTAAGTTTGTAAAAAATTATTGTAATCCAATTTGGCAAAAAAATGTATTTGAGTACACTCTGATTTTGTAAGATGTCTGTCAGTCTGCCTGTGTGTCTGTTTGTCTAGTCTGTTAATCAGTTATCGGGAGTCCACTGATCCAGTGATCATTCACATGTGGAGCCGAAAGCACAAGTGCCCATACAGGAGTGCCCAAGTGGTATGGAGCACCTGAGAAACACCCTGAGGGCATGGGGTGCTGGAGGGGAACAGGTGTTCCAGCCCCAAGGAGCGAGGTGTAAGCGGGGTGTAAGAAGCGAGCTAGTTCACCAAAGGGGTATAATAAATAGCCCCCTCGGAACTTACAAACTTCTCATGGACAAACAAGTTGTGTGCTTGTTTCTATGTCTGTCCCAATCTGTACAGATCGTCTGTCCATGTTTGTCCTTTTGTCCATTCTGTGAACAGCTGTTCCTTTTATTTTGAGCTCAACAATTTTTCTCTTTTCCTTTTGCATTTTTAGGTCATTTGATCAAAGGTTTGTTTGGGTTACAGATTTACAAAGCATGCTTCCACCTGAGTTGCCAGCTAATCCAAACGACACCTTGGTTGCCAGCTGGTCCAAATGATGCAAAGATTGGTTATGTAAATATATTTATTATTGACTTGAGAGTCTCTCACTGTTTAAAAATTAATGTGTTAATTTTTAACACATTGTTTAAAAATTAATGTGTTAAATTGAGGTTTTCATAAGTCATCAAAAAAATTATTAAGATGCATAAACAATCCCTTGGGGCTGGGATTATTGGACAGGACTCCAACTGATGAATAAACAAACAGTTGCCTCGTAACATTTTTAACCAGTTCTTGTTCACTGATTGGAAGCACCAATGATCTCCATTGCCTTATGGGAGACATCCCAATTAAAGTTATAAAAAAATTATTATAATACGTTCATATTGGTCATCATCAAAAGAAATAATACAGTAAGGTTTTTGATTTAGAAATGCCCAAAGGTTTTCATATGGTTATGACAAATGATTGTTGTTAACCACATGGTATATTCATACATTCATCCTTCCAGATGTACAGGTCTTCAAAAATGTAAAAACAGGGATTGTTTATGGTGACAGAATATTCAGATTCAGAACTCTGCCTGTAACCAAAATTAATTATATATCCCACTAAAGGTCAACAAGTTAGTTAAAAGCTTCTTATGTATTAGATGAGGACTGACTAAAAAGAGATATTTGATGTCAAAATAGAAAAATTCAGATGTCACAAAACCTCATCATGGTTGTCATACTATCATCATGTTTACATGGTTTTGATTTCTATATAAAATATAATTTTCTATATAAAATATGCAACTGTTAACATTCTACAGGTATTCAAATGTTAAAACATCCATGGTTATTAAAAAATAATGATTCTATTTTATGTTCTAAGATGTTTGATATTCAAATAAGACAATGTTAAGCTTACTGTCTCTATCACACTATACTGTTATTGATCTTTTCTTCTGGATGTTCAACAACTGATGTTTAGAGACCAAAAATCAGAGCTAGATGGGCTAAGAGGACAGCCAATATTTTGGCCCTACTCTCTAAGGTCACTGAGGACCCAGAACATTGGAGAACCTCTGCTGCAGCATCCTGTACTCGTTGAGTCCCTGGTCTCCTGATCAAGGAGATGATGAGACCACAGAGGAAAGTGATCATCAGTGTGTGCTATGCCTAAGGAGAATCAGCAGGTCTCCCAAGCTTTCATAGAAAGCAACTTGGTCAAGTGATGGGATGGCTGTAACTCATCGAAATGGCTGACAAAGACAAAAGAACCAAGCGGTATTTTAATCTGGTTTCAAGGTATTCCTAAAGAGACTTAACTGATCTTGATAGATAAGAAAAATTGACTGTGTTTAAAACAGATCCCACTTTAACCTGGTCTTGAACATCCTGCAGAAAACATAAAACTACTAAAAGTATATAAAAAATTATAAAAAATGTTCAAGTAATGTCATAAAAGAAACTCAAATCAGTAACACCTTCTAACAGTTGCCAGCTACACTGTTAAGCCAACTACAGTTAAGATTTTTTTTTTCTTTTTTTTTTTTTTTTGTCTTTTTGGGTCTCGCTACATGGCTCATGCTGGCCTTGGGCTCACTTTGTAGCCCAGGCTGGTCTCAAACTTGCAATGATCCACCTGCCTCAGCCTCCCAAGTGCTGGGATTACAGGAGTGCGCCACCACAACCACATATGGTTAAGGATTAATGGAATGCACAGGGTTTCAACTGTGGAATGCAGGGACTTAAAATCCTTGGCCTGCACTTAGAACAAAAACATCTACAGAGTTCTCCAACACAGCTCCTCCAGCTTCAACTGACCACTCATCCTGTGCAAAGACAAAACAAAAGAGATGGACATGGTGAGAGCCGTTGAAGCTGGAAATTGACCGCACATGCAGGGCTATAGCATGGCAGGGACGTGACTGTCCCCACAACAAAGAACACCCAGGTCAACCACATGAAGAAGTTGCTACAGCCCAGAAATACACCAACCCTTTGACAATCCAAGCAATGGATTGCTAGGCAGTGGGGTTGAAATTGATATCATCCTTTGAAGTATAAAAATAAAAATAAAAATAAAAATAAACATGCTACATTGGTTAAGCAGTACCTTTCCTCCCATCCGGAGGATAAGGACTCCACCTTACCCCAGCTTTGTCTTTTTCTCATCCTCTCCAGGCCCTTCACCCCAGGAACTTCAAGGGCTGCATGGGTTGTAGCAGTAGATTCTCAGATAAAATTTTTGGGTTGCCAAGAATCTATTTAAACATACCGTTGAGGAGGAGCTGAGAAGGTAGCTCAGGGTCAAACCATCTGTTTAGCATATTCAAGGCCCCAGGTTAGCATACCAGCACACAAAATAGTAACTTTTAAACACCATGTCACCAGACATGGTGGTACATCCCTGTAATCCTAGCACTCAGAAGGCTGAGGCAGGAGGATTGCCACAAGCTCAAGGTCAGCCTGGGCTACACAGTGAGTTCAAAGCCAGCCTGAACTGTATAGTGGGACCCTGTCTCAAAAAAAGAAGAAAAAAAAGAAAAAAAAGTCATTGCCATGTATTTCATTAGGGAAGAAGGTTGAGACTTGAGGCTGCACAGCAGAGTCAAAGGCAAGGTTAATGCTCCTAATGTTCCTAGCTTACTTTTTACCTTTTCATGTTTCCAATAGAAGCTTTTGTCATCTTTTTTAATACCTCAGTGATTGCTCCCATGCATAGCAAGATCATATCAAAAAGGAGAAAGGGGGCTGGGGATTTAGCTCAGCAGCATAAGCACCTGCCTTGCAAGTGCATGGTCGTGAGTTCGATCCCCGGTACCAACAAAAAAAAAAAAGGAGAAAGGTTGAAGATCAAAATTCTTATGGATATATTTAGCACAATTTCTTCTAAGTGGCTCTCACATTCAAAATTAGGTGCCATGTATAGCAATGAAATTAGTGTAGGGAATTGTTAATATTAAGACAATCAGATTGTCTGTACAAACAAAAGCAATTAGAATATCACAGTTGGTAGTATAGCTAGGTGATAGAACATATGCTTAGTATATGCAAGTCCTAGAGTTCAATCCCCAGTATAAGGGATGGAGATATGGATATGAATTTTCTCATTTCAAATTAGAAAAAATATTAACAATGATAGTTCTAGGGAAAGTGTGATCAAACAGGCATGTTCACAATGCCAAAAGGTATTTAAATTTAGATGATTACTCCATCTAAAATATTAAGGTGATCCAGGCTAGACCTAAGTGAACACCAACTCACAGGATCTGCATTAGATCTTTATTAGGTCAAGTGTCTTAAGGATGGGCTAGGGATTTAGCTCAGCAGGCATAAGCACCTGCTTTGCAAGTGCGAGGTCGTGAGTTCAGTCCCTGGTACCGCCAAAAAAAAAAAAAAAAATTATCTTAAGGATCTCTCATTGCCGATTTTCTTATTCAAGTATCTCTTGAGCAATAATGCCTACAAGACTGCACTAGATTTTGTGAGCTCACATGCTCTGTTTACTACTTCCCAATATATAAGAATAAAGAATACAGACTATGTTAAAATCATCAATAACAGTTAAAAAAAAAAAAAACTTTAAAAAAAGGTAGGGGAAGGATATAGGTTAGGGGAAAGGGCCTGGGTTCAATTCCCATTACTGTCCCCAAAAAGTTTACATTCAGAAAATCAAACAAGAACTGGAATTAACTTCTCTATCATTATCACCCTTCTAAAGCCTAATAGTGTTTTCCAAAAAGTATTTCAAAATTTACCATTATCACTACAAATGTTGAAAGGAAGGATACAACAAATTATCCTTCTTTTAGGAAGGAAACATGAAATACAAAGTTATGCAATTTTTTGCTTGACATCACACAAATCACTAGTAGTGAGCTCAGAACTTTTAAAGGGATTAGGATTGAACACACAATGAAAATATTTTACTAAAATTTACTAAAAACAATGTTACTAAAAACAGTGACAGCTACTTAGGTTCAACCTCAAGTCACATATGACTAGAAAGACTTCCTCAGAGTAATTCAACATAAGATAATGTCCTTTATGCACTAAGCACTAACCTATTTACAACTATTCTAAAGGAGCAAATGCAAATAACTGTTGAAACACTTATGCGAACAGAAGGGACTAAAAAATGGTAAGAGCCAGGCATGGTGGCACATACCTGTAATCACAGCACTCAGGAAGCTGATGCAGGAAGATTGCTGCAAGTTCAAGGCCAGCCTGGATTAGATAGTGAGTTTAAGGCCAGTCTGAACTGTATAGACTTAAGAGACCCTATCTCAAAAAAAAAAAAAAAAAAAGGACAACTAGCCACATGTAATCCAATGAAATTAATCTAGTACAGCAGTTATTCCCAAAACTGATCCATGACGGAGGTTTAAGTCTCTATTGAAATGAAAATAGGAAGGCCTACAAGTTTTTCATAAAGCTAAATTTTATCAGTATTTTATAGTAAGTACTACATATAATTCTTAGTATTTTTAGCACTATCAAGTAGTTATCATGACAACAATCAGGGGATTAGTTAGAGGTTTTAACATCCTTACTTGACAAAACAAAAATCTAACTAGTATACTTGGTCCTCCAACGCTTGTGTGTGCATCTGTAACCCGAACAAAGAGTTCATTCAAGTTCTGAATACTAGAAAAGCAAAAAGCTAGTACAGCTAATATCTACATTAGGTTCAAAAACACAAAACTGGGCATGGCGTACACTCTTGCAAAGCACCTGAGTGTTATTTGCCTAGCATCCTCAAGGGCCTGAGTTTCATCCTCAGCATCACCAAAATACAAAACAAAACCAAAAAAAGATTAATGAATTTGCCCACATTCATTTTAAAGACTGCCACAGTTTGAACATCTGAGTTTAAATTACTAATATAAATAAGTTACTAAAATAGAGCATCACGTATGTGTTTTAAAATTTCATATTACATAAACTGAAGAGTACTTGATGTATTTATGGGTAATAGCAACTGCTGAAAAATGTTTCATTTTTCAGTTTAAAACAGCACAATCCTATCTTTTAATATTCTAAGAGCTCTTCTGCTAATGTAGGACCCATCTAATTACATTTCTATAACAGAACTGCCCTCTAAAGCACTTTACTCAGACTGAAAATATCAATTTCATTATAGGACATTAAAATTTTTGAATGTCATTTGGTTTTAGGCAATTTATCTTGATTAAACAAAAAAAATCAAACAGAAACAAAATAAATATGTTACACAAAATTACTTCTAATTACTGTTTACCTACCAATGATCTTAAAAGTAGACCACATTTATTTCAACTACAGCTAAATGAAGTTGTATTGCTTTTAAACCTCAGCAAGACTTATTCTGTCATAATCAGATAGCTGTGCCAAGAATTTCTTAGAAAAAGGCTTTTGCTGCAAACAAGATGCACAACACTGCACGAGGATACAAATTTTTAAATTTGAGTCAAAAGACCCCATTACAGGTGTCACTACTGTAAAAAGAAATTCTGTTTAGTGCGTTTGGTTAATTTCCTCAAAGAATTCATAAGACGACTTTCCTTCCTATTTATGCTAACCTATTTGTAAATATTTGTGCATATATATATTCATCGCCCCAGTGGCTATTTGAATTCCACTTCCAATGAAAATCTAAACAGCTCCTCATACTTTAATTGCACTCTAAGATGTTCTTTTCAGAGATGACTGTTTTTTGAGACAGGGTCTCACTATGTAGTATGTGGTTTAGACTGGCTTTTAACTTGCTACGTAGCCTAGGCTGGCCTTGAATTCACGGCAATCCTCCTGTCTTAGCCTCCCCAGTGCTGGGATTTACAAGCATGTGCCACCACATTTGGCTAGCAATGACTTTTTGTTGGGACAACTCTATTAGAAGACTGTCAATTAGTAATTGTGTTACTCAGTAGCAGAGAAATAACTGTTATGTTGGTAGTTAAGAATCCCCATTAACTACAGTATTTAATACCTACTGTTGTTCCCAAAGTCACTAAGTTGACTCAGACTAATGAGCTCTTTAGGTGCCACTAGCTAATAAAGGCCTGTCAAGATGAGAAACTCAGCAGTGGAGACTCCAGAATTCATTCATTCATTCATTCAGTGTACTTGCCTAGCATAACATAAACAGAGTCCTGATTTGGAGGATCTTTGCCACAAGCAAATGGACAGAAAATACGTAAAGCACCACATCGTTCTGAAAAAAGTAGTCCTTCCCTTCCTTACACTGCACATTAAATCAACTCAACAATGCTACTCCTAACGATATCCGTGAAGCCAGGTGTGGAGGCCTGGAATCCCACGAGTTTGAGGCCAGTCTCGGTTACACAGCAAGTTTAAGGACAATCTGAACTCCACAGGGAGACCCTGTCTCAAAAAAATTAATGAATAAAAATAAAGATACTCTTGGTTAGTACTGAATCTTCTGACACAATGAAATTTTCAACCTTATTACGTATCAATACTGCAATACAAAAGGTGCTAATATGCGAACTAGAGACAAAAGACAGTTCACACGTCTTTGGCGATCGTGTTTGTAAAATCTTGTGCCAGCAGCCGGTGGCCAGCGGACCGTACAAGCTCAGGTACACAACAAACGATACAACCGAAAGAGAGTTCCGTGTTCGACCCGCCCCTCAGCCATCCAGAGTCCGTGGTAGTGCAGGACCCTTGGAATATCCCGCTCCAATTCTGAAAATCAGGCTCTCTGGCCAGGAGACTTAACAGTGGTCTTCACACAAGTCTTCAGAAACCTTAACACCGGCTTTTGCAGGCTCCCACGACCCCACAGTTCACAACATCGAAACGGCAATTTCCTCCAATACCTGAGGTCCCGACCCGACCCGCCACCAGACCTGCCCTCGTGCTGTTCCCTGTAAAGGACTCGGCCACTCTACTCACAAGCTGGCTGTGTCGGGGGGCAGCGGGCCCGACAGCGCCCTCCAGCTCAGCGCGGGCAGCTTCCTGCGACTGCAGTCCAGCAGACGAACGCTGCAGGAGCAGGGTGCAGGGCAGGCGACTGCCCGGGCGCCGGGCAACAGGAGGACCGCCTGGGCGAGGAAAAGGAGCCGGGAAAGGGGTCCGGATCGACACCCCAACAGCTGCTCCTCCCGGACGCCTAGAGGCGCCGGCGCCATCTTCCCCGCAACCGGGACTGAGCGAGAAGAGCTGCCTGCTGGACTAGGCGGCTTAGCTGAGACGTTTGGAGGCTATGAGAGGGGCAGAAGCCTTGACTGTCACGTGTACACTCTAAAAGCAGGGAAAAGCTAGCTGCGGTGCGACAGCGGGGGCGGCGGCCCGGGACACACGACTGAAGCGCCGCGGACAAGGATCCTCCGCCCCGCCCCGCGACGCAACGTCCTCACGCACAGGAAGGAGCCAATCGGCGCCACAGGACGGGTTGCGTCGGGGCGGGAGTCCGGAGGAGGCGAGGCCCTCAACCTTCCGGTTCATTTAGAAGGCGGGCATTAAAAGTGCTTGGCGACCTTGGTGTCTCTCTGCAGTTCCGCCGAAGTTCGTCCGCTGGAGGGCGCAATGGCTCCTTAGAGGAAACAGAAGCTTGAAGCTTTGTGAGTACCCAGTCCTCTCTGTGGATGTATATACCGTAGTACTGGAAAAGTCTTACCTTGTTTAGGCTCTAAGAAAGAAAGGTGACAGAAGGGCTACGGTCCAAGCCGCGGACACCAGCATGCGGGGAAGCTCTCATCCTGGCTCTCGGCCGCGTTGGCCTCCACTGCCCCCTGGCGCTTTGCCGCGCGTGCTGTCCTGCAAGAGTCCTGCACCTCTGCTTTCCTGACAAAATATGCTCTCAAGTCTGTAGAGAACCTGTAAATTACTGAATCACAGGCACCATTTATTCATCCCTGCATCTCCAGCTTCTGTTGTAGCTTGGACTCCAAGCCGGTGTATGTCTTAGGAAAGCCTCTACTACGTTTGGGAAGATAGTGGTCTCGACGCACACCTTCAGAAAAACAAGTGGGACAAGTAAATAAGGTGTTTTGAGCCATCAACAAAGTGATGCCTGAATGGAATTTTTTTTTTGTTTGTCCTGATACAGAGGCAATGGAAAATTTAAAGTCTAGGTACACTTTATGCTTAGTCAGCCTTGAATTATATCATATCCAACACTGTGAATAAGAGTTGGAGAATAATAGTATGATTCATTTAAGTGTCAAGTACTTTTCAAGGAGTATGCATTTGTTATTTTGGCCTCTCATTGACTGTGAAAGTGACAAGACAGTTGTATTGCTGATGAGGAAACAACATCTGAATGGTTAAATCAAGTTATTCAAGGCAGAGTCAAAATTGGAAATAATACGAGTTTTCTGACTTGTAAATTTAAAAGCTAAGCAAATTTTAAAAAGTAATAATATCTAGGTTATAGGGTTGTGTAACTGAAGTCAGCCTTTCCTGTAGCAGTGTTGGAGCCATAATAATATTTTTAATAAGCCTGTTACCAAGCCAGGCATGGTGGTGCATGCCGCCATAATGGTGTAATTCCAGCATTATGGGAGGCTGAGACAGGAGGATCACAAGTGTGAGCCCAGCCTGAGCAATTTGATGAGAACCTGTCTCAAAATAAAATAAACATTTCTTTTAATGGCTAGGGATGTAGCTCGGTGCAAAGGCCCTGGGTTTAATCCTCAATTTTGTTTTCATTTTATATGAAAGTTTTTTTATTGGAATCAGAGCCATATCCAGTATTTCAATTCAAACCTAAGGATGGGGGTTCTGGGAATTGAACCCAGGGCCTTGAGACATGCAAATTCTCTACCACTCAGCTACCACTCAGGCCCCAAACCAAACGCATCCCACACCCTGTGGTTTTGGGAATTGAACCGAAAAATGCTCTACTACCCAGCTACCTCTCCAATCCTTTGTTAATTTTCTACTTTGAGGCAAGGTCTTCCTAAATTGCCCAGGCTGGCCCAAACTTGCAATTGTCCTACTTTAACCTCCCGAGTAACTGAGATTACAGGCATGTGCCTCTACATGCAACCCCAAAACCAAATTTTTAAAGCCACAAAAACAGCATGAAACTTCGTTTCCTTTCTCTGGCTTTTGAGCGAGGTTAATAACACCCAGTAAGAAACAGAGATAGGCATGAGCCCTACAATTAAAGGGGGCATCAGAGTACCTCTCCACATTACAGTTTTGGAACTTCCCCATAAAACTATGCAAAACAGGCACTTTAGAAATTCATGTTCTCGGGCTGGGGATTTAGCTCAGAGGCTTAAGCGCCTGCCTGGCAGGCATGAGGTCATGAGTTCAATCCCCAGTACCAAAAAAAAAAAAAAGAAAAGAAATTCATGTTCTCTAACATATATCCTCCCCAATAAATGGTGTAAGTCGTCTCAATTTTTTTTTTTTTTTTGGTACTGGGAATCGAACTTATGACCTTATTGCTTGCCAGTCAGGCGCTTGTGCCACTAAGCTAAACCCCCAGCCCCAAGTCGTCCCAATTTAAAGAGTCTCTCCAGCTTTGAATTCTTGTGAACATTTTTACCATTCTGACAGCACTTATGTCACTTTATATATTTTTGTATTACCCATATCAGCTAACACATTACCTGGCAAATAATGGACAGTTAGTGAATGTTTGATGATGAATAGATAAGATTATAATACAACTGATATGATAAAATTACCTAAATAGTTTTCTTTGTAAATTTTATAATGAAAAAGAATGTACATAGCAATAAAGAGAATTACAGAATAAACCCCCATATATCTAACTAGATTTGGCAAATAATACATTTTTAACAGTTTAGTGAGTCTTTTCTCATTAACAATGGAATTAGGGATTTTATATTCATTACCCTAAAACTACCTAAATCCTGTGCAGAATTCTTTTTTTTAAATTTTTTTTTATTTTGAAGATAGTAAAATACAACAAAACAAGACAGAACAAAGCAAACTGAGACGATGCAGTAAAATTGGTACAGAACTTCAGAGCAGGAGACCAGGATAACAATAATAGGTACCATAGTATATCTTGTCTTCACAATAGTTATCCATTTAATCAGGTATAGCAAAATCAAACCAAAAACAGAACATTATGAAACCTATTAAAACAGAATATTGAATAGAGCAAAACAATCAGAACAAAGCAAAACAGTAAAAACAATATTTGTCTTCAAAGACAAGATAGAAGGAAATCCCCCATATTTGCTGTATTGCATACTGTCATCCTCCCAAGATATGCTCAGACTGCTGGCCCCAGGTCAGCACAATCAACCCAGCAATACAAGCGTTTAGTTGCTTTATGTGCCTTAGTTGTTATCAACCGCAGTTGTTCTCGAAACCATCCAGTTGCACTGGTAGGCTCGCAGGAGACACTGACTTATTCTCTCCCTGGCACGCCCACTGCTCGCTCACGCTGCTGCTTACAAGGAAGGAGGGCTCATTGCTGTCTTGGGCCCCCCAAGTTCCAACATGGCTGCTTTTCCGAAGACACTGACTTGTACTCTCCCTGGCGCCCCTGCTGCTCACTCGCACCGCCCTATACAACACTCTTCCTGGGCAGAATTCTTAAAATTCAGTAAAAACCATAAGCAAAGTATATCCTAGCTCTGGAGTCCTGGAGAAAAAAAAGCCTTCTCACTGACTTTGCATCATTTATACCAAATCTTGGTACGAGTCCAATCTCCTTATATTTTATCTGTCTTGCCTAAATCCTGTTGTTTCCCAAATTTGATCTTTGCCAAGTAATAGCTGACTAGTCTGATTGGTTTCATTCTCTCAAGTTGAAAATTTCAGGATGACTCATACCTTTTCTTACCTGTCATTACCAATTAGTCCCTAGACTTGATTCCTTCTTAGGAATGACTCAGATCTTTCTCCACTTCTCCATCTCCGTTGCTTCTTTTCTAGACCTTCATCCCTTTTAAATACTACTGCAGTAGGCTCTCAGTCTGCCTCCTGTCCTCTAGTCTCTCCATTTTCTCAGCCTCTAAATCAGTGATGGTGAATCTTTCAGAGACAAGTGCCCAAACTGCAACCCAAAACTCATTTATTGCAAAGTGCGAACACTGCAATTAAACCTTAATACTGAGGTTTTAGTTTATAAAAAACAAACAACTGTTATCCAATGCCTGGAGGCTGAGGAGATTTGTTTTGTGTGCCAACAGAGAGCTCTGCATGCCCTCTGCAGCATGCATGTCATAGATTCACCACCAATGCTCTAAATTTTATCTGGATGATCTTTCCAAAGTAAGTTGATAGCTTCTCCCTACATAAAAATATTTTATGCTTTTAGTTGTGATTTTTAGTTCATTATCTGTGTTTTCCTAACATTCTATAATGAACATGGACTATTTTGGAAGAGGAAAAATAAGTTAACGACTCTTCATTGCCTATGTTATCAAATTCCGAATTCTTTGTATTACCATTTAATGCTCTTGCATCACACCCAAGCCCACATTTCCCGTATCTTCTCTTCATTTTTTCCATATTCCAGCCATAGAAAAACTATTTGCATTTCACAAACTGGGTCATAAATGTGTATGCTTATTTTTATATGCTATTCCTCATACCGTTTGCTCTTTCTCCTTTCTTGGCCAGGTATTTCCTATGCTTTTATCTTCTTTCTCTGTAAAGATTGCTTTCATTCTTCTAGGCATTTGGTTTCTGCCTCAGTTCTACAACAGTCCATGGTATACACACACACACAGACACACACACAGACATGAGCATACACACCCACACAGACCATATATACAGTACTTCTATGTCATCCCTTGGTGTGAAAATTACTTTTTTCTGATTGTCCTCAGTGCTTCTCTACTGAATAAATTTGAATCTATTTACAATGCCTTTTGTCTCCTGCCATTTCTTCCTCCTCCTTTTCCAATTAAAAAAAAAAGAAAAAGATAGTGAAGTGCTGTGTTGCTTGCATTGTTCCGTTCTGATTTGCTTTGTTCTGTTCTCTTTTGTTTTATTCTCTTTAAAATAAAAAAGAAAAATAATGATAATCATATTATTTACTACAATCTATTATTGTTGAAATGAAATATAAAGCCATGGGCTGGGGATTTAGCTCAGCGGCTTAAGTGCCTGCCTGGCAAGCGCAAGGTCATGAGTTCAATCCCCGGTACCAAAAAAAAAAAAAAAAAGAAATATAAAGCCAGAGGAAATAGATACATTGAACTTCATCAAAATTAAAACCTTCCTGGGACAATGATGTAGCTCAGTGGTAGAAGCTTATCTAACATGTCAGGGCTCCAGTTTGATTCCAGCACTACCAAATAAAATAAAAATTTTGTACATTGCTAGAGTGTAATTCAGTAGTATAGTACTGTTTAGCACATGTGAAGCCTTGGGTTCCATCCTCAGCACCACAAACCACCCACCCCGAAAGTACAATTTAAAAAAAAAAAAAAACCACAATTTCCAGGCTTGGTGGTACCTGTAATCTCAGCATGCTGGGGGGTAAGGCACAACTTTGAGCCCAGCCAGGACAGTTTAGAGAGATTGTGTCTTAATATAAAAACTTTTAAAAGTTGGACATGGTGGCCACTCCTGTAATCCCAGCACTCAGGCAGCAGAGGAAGAGGATTGGTGTGAATTAGAGGTCAACCTGGGTTACATAGTGATGTCAAGGCCAGCTTGGGATACATAGTGAGACCCTGTCTCAAAAATAAATAAATAAAAATAAATTTTAAAAGCACTGGCCCTGCAGAGACCCTGAGTTCAGTTCTCAGTACTGAGAGAGGGGAGGTAGAGAGGGACACTGTCAATAGAAGAAAACATTTGCAATTTATATATCAGATAAAATATTAATAGCCAGAATATAAATTTGGAGGGTAGGTCAGTAGCTCACAGTGTCTGGCACATGTGAGACCCTGGGTTCAATCCTCAGCACTGCAAAAAATAAAAAATAGTTAAAAAATAATATCCAAAATATAAAGTACTCCTACAATTGAACAACAACAAAAAACCCCAATAACCCAATTTGAAAAATGGGTAAGGATTGAGGACATTTCTACAAAGATACACAAATAACCATTATACACAGTAGGCTGGAGATGTAGCTCAGTAATAGAGGGCTTGCCTAGAATGCAAAGACCAGAAGTTCAGTTCCCAGCAATACACACACACACACACACACACACACACACATGGGACAGACATGGTGGACATGCTTATAAACCCAGTATCCATGAGACTCAGGGGATCTCAAGTTCAAGGCCAGATTGGGCAATATGAGAAAACTCTATGTGAAAAAACCAGACAGGGAGAGAGGGAAAGAGAGATAGAGACAGAGACAGAAACAGAGAAACAAAGAGAGAAAAACTGTTCAACATAACTAATCATTGAAGAAATGCAAATCAAAACAATCAGGTTTTTATATAATGGCTAGTATTTTTACATAATAATTGATGAGGAAATTGAAATTTTTGTGCACTGCTGGTGGAAATGTAAAGTGGTACAGTCTGTGCAAAACAGCATGGCATTTCCTCAAAAAATTAAATAGATTTATCATATCCAGCAATTCCATTTCTGGATATATACCCCAAAAAGTTGAAACCAGGGACATGAATAGGTGTTTTTGAATTCATGTTTATAACAACATTATTCACAATGGCCCAAATGTAGAAGCAACCCAAGTATCTGAAAACAGATGAATGAATAAAAAAAATTTTTTAACCAGGGATTGAACTCACAACCTTGTGCTTAGCAGGTAAGCATTTGAGGCACTGAACTAAATCTCTGGCCTATATTCCCTTTTTATAATGGGATATTGTCTAGATTTTTAAAGGAAGGACATTTTGATACATGCTATGAATGAACCTTGAAAACAGTATGCAAAATGAGACAAATAAGTTACAAAAGAACAAATATCATTGGGTTCTAATTACATGATGTACCTAGAGTAGTCAATCTCTTGCAAACAAAAAATAGAATGTTGGCTGCCCAGGGCAAGGAGGAGGAGAGAATAGAAAGTTCTTGTTTAAGGAGTACAAGTTTCAGTTTGAAATGATAAAAAAAGTTCTAGAGGGGCCAAGAATTTAGCTCAGCGGCATAAGTGCTTGCCTGGTTGTGAGTTTGATCCTGGTACCAAAAAAAAAAAAAAAAAGTTCTAGAGATAGCTAGTGATCATGGTTATACAACAGTGTGAATTACTTAAAGCCACAAAACTGTACATTTAAAAATGCATATAAAGATATGTGTTAGGGAAAAAATCTAAAGGAAGAAATAACTCAATTTCATTTCTTTTATTTTCCCTCTATTTTCCATCTGCTTCCTACTGCTACCACATATCCGATCCATCAATTAATATAAAATCTCTGTCTTTTGAGCTTTTTGGTTTTTTTTGTTTTAGGTTTTGGTTTTAGTTTGTTTTTGTTGTTTTGGACAGTATCACTATGTATTCCTTACTGGCCTTGAACTCACTATGTAGTCCATGCTGGCACTGAGCTACCTGGCAATCTGGCAATCCTCCTGCTTCAATCATCCAAGTGCTGGGATTATAGGCATATGCCATCATGCCCAGTATTATAAAACTTTATTAAAAGGTATAAAAGAAGACTAGATGGAGAGATAGACCACACACTTAGACTAAATTAATCATTAATATAAAGATGTCAAATTCCCTCAGATTGATTATAGATTTAATGTAATCCTAATAAATATCCCAAATGTATGGTACATTGTTTTGTAAAATAAAAATAATAGGAAAGATTCTTAGGTTAAAAATGTGGAAAAAAAGAGCCACGCAGTCAAGCCTGTAATCCCAGTACTCAGGAGGCTAAGGTAGTGTTACAGGCAGCTGAGCTTGATAGAAGTGTTATAGGCAGTCAGACAGGGCTAGGCTCTCCAAGAAGCCGGCACAGAGGACCAGATATCTGATGACCTTGGAGGGGACACACACCTCTTGCTGTGGGCCAGATTTTGGGACAGAACGCAAACAAATGCAACCACACCCTTAAGTATAATCCTCAGAGATTAAGTCTGGATCGCTTTGAGAAGCCAGGAGTCCCCATCCCAATCCCCTATAGGAAGAATCACTGATCCATAAAGAATGCTTGCTTGCTACCTGACTCACTTCCCTGTTTGCCCCTGATTTGGTCAATTTTACCTGAACAATTAAACTTATTGGTTGACTATAAGTCCCACCTCATGCCCCTCTACCTCATGAGTTCCCAGTTTTCCCCAATTTTAGACCCGCCTCACCTCACGGTTTTTACTCTATAAAAATTGCTACAAAATACAGAGTCCCTGGCAACCCACTCAGGACCCATCTCTCTCTCTCTCTCTCTCTCTCTCTCTCTCTCTCTCTCCCTCTCTCTCTCTCAGACAGAAACTTCATTTCTCTCAATAAATATTTCTGCTCTTAACCTCTGTTGTTCCTAAAATTCATTCTTTGATTTTACAGAACACAAACTCATTCCAGACATATAGTAGGTTGGGAGTTTCATTCCCCAGTATCAGTAGGGTTGCCTGTGACTTTGAGACCAGCCTGGGCTATGTAGCAAGACTGTCTCAAAACAAAACAAAAAAAAACCAACTTGCCATATCAGATAGCAAGATATGTTTTAGAACTACTGTAATTTAAAAGGTAGTATTGCCCCAGAGAAAGTACATGTCAGAGACTTGATTAGGCACTTGATTTATGCCTGCTGAGCTAGATCCCAGCCCTTATTTATTTATTTATTTATTTATAATTGAGAATGGATCTCACCAAATTCTTAGGCTACCCATGCTGGGCTCAAATTTGAGATCTTCCTGCCTCAGCTGGCAGCCTTGCAGGGTACTGGGATTACAGTCATGTACCACCATGCCCAACTATGAAGATGGACTTTTCATTTAGTGAAGCTGAGCTCATTAGATAATCATGTAAAAAGTGAAATTAGATCCTTTCATACCATTTACAAAAAGCATTTCAAGACCTAAAAGTGACATACAAAGCTGTGAAGCTTTTACAAGAGAATACTGGAGAATTTTTTTTCACATTGGAATTAAAAAGGATATCTTTTTGTTTTGTTTTGGTTTGCTTTGCTTTTTGCTATAGAATCTCACTGTGTAATTCAAGGTGGCCAAGAAAACAATATTTCAGGCCTGGTATGGTGGTACATGCCTATAATCCCAGAATTTGAAAAGCTAAGGTAGGAGGATCACTGCAAATTCGAAGCCATCCTGGGCTACAAAATGAGTTCAAGGCCAGCCTGAACTAGAGAATCCCTGTCTCAAAAAAAAATCAATGAATCAAAAAGTTGGTTCTTTAAAAGAATAAACAAAATGTACAAACCCATAGCCAGGGCTGGGGGTTTAGCTCAGTGGCTTAAGCACCTGCCTGGCAAGTGCAAGGTCGTGAGTTTGATCCCTGGTACCCCCCCCAAAAAAAAAACCCATAGCCAAATTTACCAAAAGAAGGAATGAAAAGACCACATTAATGCAATTAGAAATAAACAGGTAAAATTACAACACTGCCAATATATTAAAATCACTAGAAACTACTATAAAAAATTGCAGTGCAACAAATTGAAGACTCTTATAGAAATGTACAGATTCTTAGAGACATATAAATTATTGAAACTGAACCCAGCCCTGGACTCAAACCTCCCACCCACCCAAAAGCAAGCAAGAAAGCAGGGCCGGGGGTTTAGCTCAGCAGCATAAGTACCTGCTTGGCAAACTCGAGGTTGTGAGTTTGATCCCCGGTACTCCCCCCCAAAAAAAAGAGAGAGAGAAAGAAAACAACTACATGAAATACCAATCACGGTGGGCCGGGGATTTAGCTCAGTGGCTTAAGCGCCTGCCTGGCAAGCGTGAGGTCATGAGTTAGATCCCCGGTACCAAAAAAAAAAAAAAAAGAAATACCAATCACGGGCTGGGGATTTAGCTCAGTGGCTTAAGTGCCTGCCTGGCAAGCGCAAGGTTGTGAGTTCAATCCAATCCCCAGTACCAAAAAAAGAAAAAAGAAAAGAAATACCAATCACATTCAAATACTCAAAATTAATAAAAATATTAAAGTCTAACAATACCAAATGTCAGTGAACAACAGGAACTCATTTTTTCTAGGATCTTAAATCAATACAACCACTTTGGAAAACAAATTTGAAAAGTATAGGAAACTTGAAGACACATGTAGCCAATGACCCAGCAATTTCATTTTTAGGTATGCATCCAAGAGAAACTCCTACATGTGGGTAGAAAGGGCCACATACCTGAATATTAATTGCAGCATGATTCACAGTCATTGAATATTGGAAGCAACCTAATGTCCACCATGAAGAAAATAGGTAGATGTAATAGCACCAAAGATAAATCTCAAACTCTATGACAAATGAGAAAAAGGCAAATAATTACAGTATTTCCAAAATATACAAAGTTCAAAATATATGAGACAGTAAATATCTAGTAAAAACATTTAGCAAAATGACAACACCAAGCTCAAAAATGTTGTGGCTTTTGTAGAGAGAAGACTGAAGTGATGTAGGAAGAAGAGGGAGTGAAAGACAGCACACACTTTCAGGCGCATCCCTATAATCCCAGAGCTCAGGAGGCTGAGGCAAGAGGAGAGCTGGGAGTTCCAGGCCAGTTGGGGCTACAAAGTGAGTTCTAGAGGAGCATGCACTGCATAGTGGAACCCTGCCTCAAAAAGACAAAAATAAGTAAGTAAATGAATAAAATTTAAAAATTTAAAAAGAGAGAAAGCAAGTGAACACATACTTTGGATTATCTCCTTAGCCTCTGTATGTGGGTCCCCAGAAAAGAAAGCAAAAATCCTTTTGTATTCCTGTAAGTGTGCAAACAGTCCTATTTACAATTCAGAATTCAGGCCTTTTCTTTCTTTCATACTTTTTTTCAGAAGCAGGTTCTTGCTATAGAGTTCAGGTTGGCCTTGAACTCATTTTGTAGCCCAGGCTGACCTCAAAATCATGGCAACCCTTTTGCCTCAGCCTCTTACAGGTGTATACCACCACACCCAGCTACAATTCAGTTTTTTTTATAATTTTTTAAATTTTATTTTAAAAGGGAGTAAAATTAAACACAACAAAACAGAACAGAATGGGACATAAGAAAGCATAAATTTCAAAGCTAGACAACCAGAGATCTTCACTATCTGTCATATTGTCTCTTGTTTTCTTCCACATGGTTGTCCTTATCTTTGCATGTGGAGAGCTCATACTAAATAACATAGCCAATCTT
>PVJX010016915.1:0-39360 GCA_004027295.1 Dolichotis patagonum
CCACATATGAGTGAGGTCATGTGTTTGTCTTCCTAAACCTAGTATATTTTAATTAACATAATGACCTCTAGTGCCATGTTTGCTGTTGTAAATGGCAAGATTTCATTCTCTTTTGTGCTGGAATAGCATTCTGTTATGTGATTATTGAATTTCTGTTGCTGTGACAAATACCCAAGATAAATAAGTTACAAGAAAGAAAGGTTTATTTTGGCTCATGAGTGCAGAAGTTTCAGCCCATTGCTTTGGCCTGGGGGCAGTAAAGAATATCATGGTGGTAACTGATGGCAGGAGAGGACAATTCAGTTAATATTGACTGGAAATCAAAAAGAGAGAAAGAGGAAGAGACTGCAGTCCCAGTTTAGCCTTCAACATCTCATTTTTAGTGAGTTTACTACTTTACAGTAGACTCTCATTTCTTAAGGTTCCACCACGCCAATAGTATTAGAGCTTGTTGATCGAGAATTTAGCATAATAGGTCTTTGAGTCATATTTAAGCTTCAAACCATAGCAGTTGTACCTGTGCAAAACTTTCTCCACCCATTCATTGGCTTATGGACATAGAGTTTCCATTTCTTAGATATTGTGAGTATGACACTATGATAAACACAGATGCTTCTTCAACACACTTTATTTAATTTTCTTTGTGTATTTTCCCAGGAGTAGTATTACTGGATCAAATGGTAGTTCTATTTTTAATTTTTGAGAAAACTTCACACAGATAACACTGATACTAATAATTATTACACTAATTTACATTCCTATCAATGGAGTGTTTAAGTATTCCCTTATTTTATAGCTATACTAGTACTAGTTATCATTATTCAGGGTTTTCAATAAGTTATTCTTTCTTGAGGTGAGGTGACATCTCATTGTGGTTTTAGTTTGTATTTTCCCAAAGATTGGTGGTATTTACAATTTTTCATACACCTGTTGGTATGAGTTGTTTTGAGAAATATCTAGGGCCATTGCCTATTTTACCCTATTACTGGTTTTGAGTTTGTTTTGTCTCTTTCATATTGCATATTTTCCAGGCTTTTGTCATATATATAATTTTGTCACATTTTATCTCATTTTCTAGATTCACTCTGTTGATTGTGTCCTTTGTTGTATAGAAGTTCAACATGATATAATTTAATTTGTCCTTTATTGTTCTGTTTTTGTTTCTGGTGCTTTTGAGTTTTGGTCAAAGTAAAAATCTTTGCACATATCTTGAAGTATTTCCACTTTTTATTGAAAATGTTTATTAATTTTTTATACCTGATTGGTAGCCCAAGACTATTAACACTGTAACTCACTGAATGTATAATAAATGTTCACATTTAAATAAAGGATAGAGTCAACATTTTCAACCAGTTGGTCAGCTTTCGTATCTCATGAAGTACTTTGTTTTTTTTTTTTAGATATCCTAAGAGTTTTCTGAAAGGATAATTCCAGGTCAGAAAAGAATTCAAGAACATCAAAGAAAAAGTTTTTCCAGAACAGGAATGTTACATGATGAAACATCTGTTTCTCTGGGTACAAATCAAACAATAAAAATGCAAAGTCCATATCCATCCCACTCCAGAACATTCACAATGTACTGAGTGAAGTCCACACTAGCAGTTTCATGTCTTATTTTTTAAGTCACGGATGCATTTTGAGTTGAGTTGGGTAACTAGCAAGAAGGGAGTACACATACGGAAATTTAATTTTACCAAAATTATATATTGAAAAACCTTGTATTTCTCCAAGAAATATTTTGAATGTTTTATGCTGAAACTCTATTGACTGTAGATGAAAGGACTTACTTGTAGTCTTTGTTCTGTTTCATGGGTTTAAATGTCATTTTCGTGCCTTTACTATGCTATTTTTGTGACTATAGCTTTTGTATATTTTAAAGCCAAGCAACTGAATGCCTCCTGCTTTGTTGTTTTGCTCAGGAGGGCTTTATCTAGTTGCTTTTTGTTTTGTTTGTTTCCATTCCATTTAAATTTCAGGATTTATTTTTATAGTCTGACAAAAATGCCATTGGTATTTTAACAGGAATTGTACAGAACTTATAAATATTACTGTATAATGTGGAGATTTTAACAATAATAATTGTTCCTATCAATGAGCAAAAATTGTCTATTTTATTCTCTAGTGTTTTCAATGTAGGTGAGTGTGAAATGTTTATTTTAAAACAATACCATAACAAAAATCCCATAGAGTAAACGGGTCATAATGATATAGGTGAATGAAACTCCCAACCTACTATGCTCGGTACCAGTTCGTGTTCTCTAAAATCAAGAATGAACTTTAGGAACAACGGAGGTTAAGAACAGAATATATTTATTAAGAGAAAGAAAGCTTTTGTCTGAGAGAGATAGAAGGGATCCTGAGCAGGTTGCCAAAGGCTGTCTTTTCCAGGGACTTTTACAGATTAAAATCATGGGGTGACATGGGTTCAAGTTGGGGAAAACTGGGAACTCACAAGGTAGATGGGAATAAGGTGGGACAGAACTATGGATAGCCGATAAGATTAATAGTCCAGGTAAAATTGATGAAACTGAGGAAAAATGAGGGAGTCACATAGAAAGCGGGTACTCTTAGGGAGCAGTGACTCTTCTCATAGAGAGTTGGGATGGTGACTCCTGACTTCCTCAGGGTAACAAAGAACTATTTAGTGTATCAGTCCTTAGGATATGGGTACATGTGTCTGATCTTTTGTCTTGAAGCCTGGCCCACAGCAAGAGGTGTCCACTTCTCCCACAGTTGCAAGGTATCTGGGCTTCTGCGTGGGCTCCTTCCAAGACGGAGCCCTGTCTCACTGCCTATTGTAGTTCTAACTAACTCAGCTGCCTGCAACAATAACACCTCATATAAAAATATTGTCTCTAAAGCAATGAGAAAAAAACTTGAAAACAAAATATTTCTTATGTTCATAACTGTCTTGTTTTGTCTTATACTGCTATAGCAGAATGCCTGAGGCAGAGTAATTTATAAAAAAAAACTAAGATTCATGTCTTAGAGTTCTCAAGGCTTTGGAAACCAAGATCAAGGTCACCCAGAGCAGGCCCTCCTGCTGTGCCATCCAAATGCCAAGGGGGAGAAGGAAGGAGTGGAGAGGGTGTATGCTCAAAAGGAGACCAAACTTACCTTTTTATCAGAAACTCACTCTTGAAAGAGATGGCCTACTCCTGAGATAATGACATTAATCAACTCTTAAATGTAAATGAATTAAAGGTACTTAAATGGCGGAAACCTAAGATCTTGAAGGTATCAATACTGTTGCATGTGGGATTAAGTTTCAGATATACGCACTCCACTGGACACGTGTGAACCAAACACAAACTGAAAATGAGGTAGGCTAATCAAATATCTATAATCCCAGCAGTATGGGTCTTTCAGGCAGAATTGCCAACTTCAGGCCCTGGGTAATTTAGTAACTTAGTAAGAAGCTGTCTCAAAATTAAAAGGGGCTTACAAGAAATAGGCATAAAAAACTCATTAAACAATGAGAGCACAACCTTTCTTTTGGATGCACTAACAGAGTTACTACCTGTCTCACAAATATATATGAAATCTTTTCCCTTGTTTCTTTTCTCCTTTCCTCCATCCCAGTTTTTCTTTCTTTTGAGTGGTTTCTTCCCTTTGACTTTCACAGTATCTTATAATCTGAGCAATTGTTTTGAACATCACAACACACAAAATATTAACCATTGTCAATCTATTATTTTGTTTTTAAATGCTGTATTATCCATTTTTATTCTTTTTTTGTTTTAGAATTTTTAAAAAAAGGTGCTAAGAATGCAGCTCAGTGTGAAGGTTCTGAATGGGCTTTTCGCCTTGCATTGCAAAAAAAAAAACAGATACTTGGCTGTCAGTAATTCTCCATGTGCATCCATGTGTAACCAGTAATATCAACATCACAAGAGAGGCTTTTACAAATGCTGGTTCTCAGGATATTGTAGTCCTGCTGCCCCCTGCCTGTATTTTAAAGGTCCCTCTGGGAGATATCACTTTCTGTTATAGTGTGCAAAGTACTACTCTAAACTGTCAGGTCCGATGTGACAAACTATTCATGACTCACTCATCAACGAAAATAGTCTAACCTTACAAACAAAGACAGAAAATAAACTGCCCTAACTATACATCTGATATTTTTGTAGGTCAAATTTTTAAGTGATTTCTGATTTCGTATAGTCTCAAATTTCTGCAGCTCAGTGTGCGGCACTGATCCTCGTTCCACGCTGTGTGCTGTGTGTTTGTATGTGCTTTTACACCAAGTATTCAAAGATTATGGTTCATCTAGGTTAATTGTGACACCAGTAATTTCTATTTCAATGCTCATCACTTGTGAGGCTGCAGGTGGCTGCGTTTTGACTGTGTCCAACACAAGGCGCCCTCCACTCTCCAGCTGAGCCCGAGATGCTGACAATACAGGTGTAAGAAGAGGTCACTGTGCAGAGGTACCTCATTTCAGGTACCTTTGTGAGGCGGTGACTCCTTCCACAAAGTGGCTCATTATGAAAACTACGACACGATTGATATTCTTTTTTCTTCCTGCTGTTACCCAGCTTGTACACTTGTATCCCTGGCACTGCTGATGGGAATTAGACATGGGTGATGTGGAGGGCTCAAAGGAAATGCAACATTTGAACTAAAATATCCATGAAATTGCTGTAAAGGCTAATTTGGGAGTGGGCAATTTCAGACAAATGTTGAGAAAGTGAAAACAGTTTTTGTGCTAGTGAAACTCTAATTGGACTTATGTAACAAAATTAGGCTGGGACTTGAGCAGCATACATAACGAGCAATTATTCTCCTACATCAAAAACATAGGCAGTCGTCGATGTTTATTTAAACACTTACGTGAGACTTTATTGTTTAGAGATGTAATACTTTGTATACCTGTTTATGCACACAAAATGCATAATCCTATTTTTCATGATACATACTTTTAGGTTTTCTTTGGTTATTTTAGTTGCATTTATAGTAACTAGCATGTTTGATTTGTAGCATATTTAGTTTCATAATTTAAGTTTGAATTTATATTGTAAATTTGTGACACTACCAGTTTGTTTTAGATTTATGAAAATTTTAAGATACTGCAGTCCTAGTAACTAACTGGCTTATGCAATAGCTATACCCTCTTGTAGACTGCGAAAAAGGAGTTTCACTGAAATACGGAATCAAGAATTTACTTTAGTAGATCTCAAAGACAATTTGAAGGCTTGCTACTCAAAGTGCACGTGCAGATCAGCGTCCTTTGTGATACTGTTAAATATGCATCATCTCAAACAATTGCAGAACAAATGAAGTAAATCTGTATTTTAACAAGACCCCAACTTACCAGTGTACTTATCAGAACTTCAAGTGCACTATGCTAGGATAAAATAAATAGAATTTGGTTTATCCTGTACATTGTTCTTTGCCATGAAAAATGAACGTGTGCTTTGAACTACTGTATTCTGAGTAGCCATTTTGTGGGGAATAAATGTACAAAAATGACCGTGGCGTTAATGCAAGTTTTGTAAAGCAAAACATGTATCATAAATATATACATGATCTTTTGTATTTGTGTATTTACTATATCAGAATTCCTTTCATTGTTGCTATCTAGATATGCCCCCAAAGCCTCAAGCACTGATTGGTGGGACCTTTAGAGGTGACTGG
This sequence comes from Dolichotis patagonum, assembly GCA_004027295.1. NCBI lineage: Eukaryota > Metazoa > Chordata > Mammalia > Rodentia > Caviidae > Dolichotis > Dolichotis patagonum. Next base: position 5,638 of record PVJX010016915.1, read on the forward strand.
ATCATGGACTATGGTAATGACTGGTGGTCCACTGATGAGTTTATAGATAAATGTGTTGCTAGGAGGTGGGACCTGGTAGAAAGAAGTGGGATGTTGTGGTGTGGGTTTCTGCCTCCTGCCTCTCCTCCGAATGTCTCTGCTTCCTGTCTGCCATGCCACAAGCTGTTTCCCCTCTGCCATGCTTGTCTGTCTTAGAGTCAGCTGATCATTGCCTGGAACCTATACAAACTGTAGGCCAAAATGAACCTGCCTTCCTTCAAACTGCGAGTGTCAGGTATTGTGGCTGAGCAACAAGAAGGTAACTAAGACCGTTGTTACTTGATATGAAACAGGTAATTAAATTTTCTTATTGCAAAATGGGGGCAATAATGGTGCGTCTTGTATAAGGTTTGTGAGAATTAATATGATCCCGTTAGCTTGGACCATCAGTAGTACATGCATTACTGTTGTATTGGGTGGCTTGTACCATTGATGGTACAAAACGGGTCTTACTACTTTTATCAGTCCTTTTACTAATAAAATTAATAAGAAGCCACTCAGTGAGACAGTCATGCAAGCGGCTCAAGCTGTCTGGCCATGACACATGCAAATTATAGCCCCAGTATGAACCTGATAATGAATGACACATGTGAAAGTACTTTATGGAACACACAGTACAATACAATCATTTATTGTATTTTAATATTAGGTACAAAAAGGTGATTCCATTTTTTCAGAATAAGTGAGAGGTGAGAACAGTAGCCAAGATAAGGAAGTGAGTGTGAGCTTAATGATGGTATTGAGAGGTCACTTAATTGGCTTTGATTCTTCATGATAACCCTTCTTCCTCGTGAACAACAACAATTAATAAGTGATGCTTATCAAGCTTCCTGGTTACCACTGGCAAAACAAGGTGTTTGATCATAGGTCTAGAGAAATTCCCTGGTTGAGCCAAGCAGAAGTCATAACCAGCAGCACTCACAATCAGTTTGATTTCACAGCAGCATTCATAAAATCACGATAGTACACCCCACAAAACAGTGGGTAGCACCAAAGACAAAAAATGAAAGAGAGAGAACAGTCTTAGTCTTTCTTTTTCTTTTTAACTAAGGAGATTTACAGAAAAAAAAAACAATACTCTTTAAAGAAAAATCTAGCTACAGGGTACAAAATCCACCTGGTATTCTGGTCACTCTGATATTGACATATCTCTTGATTTTTAAAATGCTGTGGTCTTACTTAGGATTAGTATTTAAGGGAAGAGTATATAGGATAATGCTTCTAGAAATATCATTATTTTTGGATAAGTATGTCTTGCTTAAATATATTGCTAGTAAAAAAGTATATGGAATGAATCTTTCCTGAAAAGGCAATTTCAGATAATGTTTCACTGAGAATTGTAGAGAATAAGAGTAACATTGGTTTCATTTTTTTAAAAAAGTTGACTAGGAAAAATGATAATTTGAAACTCAGGGGAATTTTACTTGCCATACTGAAAGTATTTGTGATAGCATTTATGAAATATACAAAATTACATATAAATGAATGATAACAAAGGTAATGTTTATTTTAGAAATAAATGCTAGTATATGTCTGACTTTTGTGAGTTGACAATGACTTTGAATGCATTACTTTTGATCCTAACAACAAAAATCCAAGGTAAGCATTATCATTAATGTTATTAAGCAGTATTATTTTTATTTTAAAGATCAGTAATATAGGGCCAAGAGTATAGATCAATTGCTTTGTATGCAAAAGACCTTGGACTTGATCTTCAGAAAACCCCTCCCCACCAACAAATGGTGAGGAATATAATGTTTAAAAATTTTCTGTAATTGGTTCCAGGTCATAAGGCTGTGCTGTAGGAGAACAGAGGAGTCTTTCTCAGTAGTCTACACCATCAACTTCTTAAACAAGGCCAAAAAAAATTCCTCTTGAATAATAACATTTCTACTTTTCCCAAGATGGTCTTTAGCATTAATTTTTATATTGACATCCACTGTGCAGGTAATGGAGTAAGGAGCATTCAGTCCACTGGTGTGTGTAAGACTCTGGAATCTCTACACTTCAAAACGTTTATTGTCCTACAAGTGACCTGTGAGCAAGGACCTGTGTACAGAGTTTCATTTGGTAGAAAATAATTTCCAGTAAGAAAACAAAATAATCTGTTTCTATTTAGTTTGTTTATAACACAGGAACAAGAATATGTCTCACAACATTGTTTCTCCATATCAAAGATGTTGCAGCGCTTTTCCATATTTTTTCTGAAATACCTTTCTGAGTGGCACACACAGTAGATGCTTGATATATGCTTGCTAATAAGTAAAAGGAAAGACCTAGTGAAGTCTCTTCTCTCAGTTATATTCCAGGCTTCTTAGAAGGAAATCTCCATTTCCTAAAAGAATAGATGAAAAGTGAAGGGAAGAATTTTTTTTCTCTAAACTTACAGTCTATGACAGTCTTTTTGTCTTTAGATACAAAGGCAAGTTTACCTTTACTTTGCTTGAATACATTCTTGATATTTTGAGCTATAAGCAATAACATTTTCATTTGCATCAGAGCAGTTATATATTTGTTTCTAGTTCTTCCTAATACAAAGTTAAGCTCACTCTTCTTCCTAATGTACAGACATAAGGAAGATTTCATAAAGATCACTTTCTGTCTATTCTTATTACTCCAAATTTTTTCTCACTGAGATTTTTTTCTTTAAAGATTTTTTCTTTCAAATTATTTTGTTCTTGGCAACTGTTTCAATTTTTGATAATGCAAAACCTATATTTAAAATGCAAAGGATAATGAAATATTTTACCAGACTGGATAATGTGCATAAGAACCAGAGTTTGATTTGTCAGCACAAGAGATGATACACTGGAAGAAGAAACCAATCAATCTTTTTACAATGATGTCAACAACAGTAAAGGAAATTATAGAAGAAATCTCAATAAGTATATTTTTGAGCATTGATGCTTTGGGACTGAGAGCACTTCCCAGGAAGACAGAACAGCCTGGAGATCAGAACACGCACCGTGGGACACGCAGCCACACTGCACCATGCTGTCTCCTGTGCAGAGTGACACCAGGTGACAAAGCAGCTTTGAGGAAGAAATAAGCATACAGACATAGATGACTCAGCTTTGCAGATGCACTGAGTAAGGACTGTCCTTTGAGATGCAGAAGAGACGAAGGAAGGCAGAATGGAAACTTGGATAGTTTTGTCCATATATAAACAAACGTAAAATGTCCCCACCAAAAGGGTCACTGTAATAGAAAAATAGGTGAATAAATAAAACCTTAAAATACTCAAGACAAAATATAGCCAATAAACCTATGAGTCCTATTTAACTTCTCATAATAAAGAAGCAAAAGAAAATGCAATTAAAACAATGCAACATTTCCCTTGGAAAACTGAAACCAGGCATTTTAATATACTATAGTTGAAAATGAACAAAATGCAACATATGTACATTTGAAAGATGAAAAAACTTACCTAAATCCTAAGGTGTCTATGACTTTGGTACCATAACATGATTTCTTGGAGAGAAATAAACTATATAAAACCCAGCATATGTATTTAACATTTACTCATGTTAATGAAAATGGTGATAATGTGTTAGAGTTTAAACATAGTTTATAATCTCTGGAACATATTCATCAATAGTACACAGAAATGGTTCAAATCTTAATATTAACATACATATAAATCCAGGCATAGTGTCACATGTGTGTAATTAGAGGACTGGGAAGTTGAGAGGAGAGGACTGTGAGTTCAAGCCCAGTTTAGGTAATGCGGTAACTTAGTAAGGCCTTATTCAGAAAAAGTGAATTTAAAAAACATGGTTTAAGGCATAGCCCAGTTCAAAGGTCCTGTGTCCAATTTCCAGTCATAGTACCACAAAAAGAAAAAAAGAACATATCAGGATATGGGAAATAATTATAAATATTAAATGAAAACTGTTTGTCTAAACAACATAGATATTATAATGTCAATTAGGTTACTATCACATATGAAAACTCAAAACCAAATACAAAAATTTATTCTATCTGGATAATGGAATTATGATTTGATTTACTCATTAACTATAAAAAATTAAATTCATTATGTCTATATATGTATTTATAAATGAATGTTATATACAGAATCTTCTATAAGTTTTAGTTTAAAAACTTATTATTTTAATAAAAGGTATGCTATTAAGAACAAAATTTTTCTAAACTTAATCTTCCCAATCTCCAGAATTAGTCACAAGGGATAATGAATTAAAAATAGCTTCTTGTTTACAGTTCTAGAGGATACATCCCTAACACTAGATAATATCTTGCAATGCTAATTATCTCTCTGGCATATATAAATATTAACTCATGTATAAACCACCTATTGTTTTCTTTCCTAGTATAGCCATATCATGTAATGTATTTTTGTTGTTTTGTTGGTCAAATTATTAAGGCAAATGAAACACTCAAGCTGTATGTATGGAAGTGACCTCTTGACTCCTTGTTTGGCGTTGAGGCTGAATCATTATCTCCTTCACTTACTTTTTTCTTTTTCTATCATTTATTTTATTTCTGACATTTGTGATAGTATTTTTGCATCTTTAAGGCAATGTCTATTACTTAATCATATTAATGATTCATTTTTGTGCAGAGGTTGATTCTTACATTTTAAAACAAATTGCAGAGGATTACTTTGATTGTGACTACATATTTTTACTGCAAGCAAAGTCTGATGATGTGCTGTCATCTCATATTCTTTGACCAGCATGTCATAACCACTGGGCAAGTTAAAATAAAATGTTCTAGGGACTCAGTTATTCCTCTCATTACGCTATGGTAATAAGGAGAAAGCCTAGTAAACTTTCAGCCACGGGGGACGTGCTAACCCAGGCTCCTGACTACTGCAACAGGCAGGGACTGAATGGGACAGTCATGAGACAAGCCCGTCCCTGGAGTACTTAGAGCTGTTCCTGTTGGCTGCTTATGAGTCCAGGACTCCTTATGGTCTTGCTGTGCCTTCTTTTGACTGCTCACCAGGCTAGAATGCCGCTTGCTGTATTCCTTCCCATCGTTCTTTACTCAAAGTTATAGTTGCATCGCATTCTGACAGGGCCTGCACCCTTGCCAGCCTCCTCCCGTCTCCTCTTACAGTCACTCACCTTAATATATTCCCAGCAAGAGTGATGCTGTTGTGCCATCAGCTTCTTTGGCCGCTGAGACTAACAAAGAGTCATTCCTCAAAATCATGTAACACTATAATTTGCTTCATATTTTAACCACTAGTTTGGTGCATTTTACTTATATATATATTCTATCAACACTAACCATGTCATATCACATATATAATATGTTATGAATGTGCAATACACATTAATGATTAAAAGAATTTAACAACTAACTTACTTTTAATCTGTTTTATTAAATAATCATTTTCCACAAGTTTTTGCTTATCCTTTCAATTCTGGTGCATCCCATTTTTTTTCATGTCCATGGTCAACCTCCCAGAGAATTTTGTTTTCCTGCTTCAATCTTTATTTTAAAATTTTCTTCTACTGTTCTCCAGGATTGAATTACTATTGATGAGGAATTTTTTTACTTATTCCTCATTTTCATTTTCTCCACTAATTTTTAAATAAAGATAATCAGTAATAAATTTCTGAGTATTGAGTTTAACACTGACCTTGTTCTGATGTAGGTATTGTAGATAACTTATTGAGGTTTTGAAATCTAGGTGGAAAGCAAATTTCCCTTGGAACTGCAGAGGGAATCATCTAACATAAGTCCTGTTAAGAATACCGAGACTGGTGAGGAGAGTTTGTTTTTAATATTATTGATAATGTGCTTTTCCTTTATGAATTCTCTTACAATCTTTCTTGTATTATTCATATACTGAATTTCACAGGAATATCCAAAGAAATTTTGTCCCTCTATGTGTAGTAGGCAAAATATTTTTCTAAAAAAATTTAAATTAATTTTTAAAGTGTTAAATAAAATCAAAGAATTGTAAATAGTAATAGAGTACTATGTATTGTTTTGTCACATACATCTGTATTGTAGTGTTTATAACAGATTAACTATATCTATCTCCTAAAATGTGTATCATTTTTTATTGCTGGAAACATTCAAAATAATTGGTCTTTGCCTCTTTGAAATATACAGTAGATTGTTGTTCAAAAATACTCATAGTTTAGGATATACTTTGATCTTTACTTTTGGTAATTCTTATCTTTCATGATTTCCTTCCCACATTTTCTTTGCCATCCATTTCTCAAATTCCTTCAGCCTAAAATTAGATTGGCTGTGTTGCTATTCTGCTGCTTGTGCCCACTCCACCTCCTTTATCCCTTTAGTTTATATCTGGTCAAGATGGAAAATGTAGCTTCTGCTATTTGATAGCTGATTTGGTATTTCTTGGTACTTCTAAAGATGCACATTCCGTTCACCATACCAGTCTTTTCCTGTTAACATAGCCTATTCATAGTCTAGATCCCCCTCACCCTTCCCAGCACTGTCTAAATGGTTCCTTTTATATAGATGAGTTTCTCAGCTCGTGATCTTCCTAATCATCCTCATATGGCAACTGCATAATCAGCGGTCTTACTGTGCCCTTGTGGTTAAAAGGATCTTGGATTCATTCGTGTCCCTTGAATCTGAGCAATTTTCTTCAGAGAGGGGCTGGAAAACTATCTATAGACTTGGAACAGGTCTTGCTCAACATTTTGCAGGTCATTTTGCAGCTCAACATTTTGATCTCTACTACTCCATTTACCTTTAATATTCAAGTTTTCTCATTTATGGATTTATTTTCCTATTTAGGCTCCTACCTTAGCTCATGTACATTTTAGTGATCAAAGGGCTTATGTGGAAGCCAAAGTCCATCAGAGGAATTTCAAGTCTTCCCTGGGCTCCTCCAGGGGAAGCGGAATGTTTGTTCTATGTTTTCAGATTCATTGTGCATATTTGGGTACATTTAATATTTGCCCTTTGATAAGATTGATAATTAATAGATAAAACAATAGTTAGGTAAGAAGGCTTGATCATTTTGTCATTTTTATTTCTCTAATAATTCTGAAAGTTAGAAAAGAAAACAGCCTATTTTTTTATTGCTTCTCCCTTAAGGTTTGTCTCATGATTCAGAGCAATGATAGTAACTGTGAAGAATAAAACTTAATTGATAGAAATGAACAAATCAGTAAGCATTTCAGTACTGTTTACCACTAGTCATAAGTGGTCACTAATGCAAAATTCTGTCTTCCACGCCTAGGTTTAAAACTTGAAGGGCAATAAGATGTAGGAATCTGACGAAGGGAGCAAACTTCTTCTGATAAAACTCTTTGATGAATTCAGACTCAACAGTACGGTCTCATGGATTTGTCAAGCTTTGCCTTGGTGCTAAACAAACTGATCCACCTAATACAAGTGGAAATGAGCAAGGCTGGCCTTCTTAATCAGAAGAACTCATTCTATACGGACAGAGGCAGGCATCCTGAAAGCTAGGAAGACCTGCAGGAGAATATGGACTCCCCGAGCTAATCAAGTACGAGGATCACTTTCCTGCCTCTCCGTAGAGTAGAGAAAAACAGCCAAACGTAACTCAATGTCTTCCTTACATACCTTCTTTACATATTTCATTCCTGCGGTTTCTATGAAGTAGGAATATGTTCCTCACCCAAGAAATGAGCAAAAGGAACTGAATATTCTTTCCCAATTCTCCACAGGTTATTTTTTGGGGGTGGTAGAATTAAAAATTAATGCCCTAATCAGTCACATTTAGTCAAGTAGCAGGTTCATTTATTAAGATAATCTTGATTCCATACTCATGAGGTCACTATCCCTGTACCAACAATTTTCCTACCTTAGTCACCCTGAATTTACTGGCCAAAAGTTAGATTTTGGCACAGAGGTATTTGAACTGGGTTAGAAACTTTCTAGTGCAGACCAGAAGCATCACCAGCCGGTTTGTTAGAAATGTGGATCGCCAGATCCTCTCTGGACTGGCTTCTCTATAGTTTAACAGGAATGTCTAGAGATCCCCAGGTAATGCCTATGTACACTGAAGTTGGAGCAGCACTGAATTAAACCAAGTAATTAAGTAAAATAATTTAAAGGCTCTGCTAAACCCTAAGACGGATATTGCCTCTTAATTTCCTAATAGAAAATATGCATGAACACCATCTTTAGTGTACCTCCCCAGAGATTATGAGATGAAATTAATCAGTAGTGACTGAAATAATGGCAGAGATTAGATAATAACTACGGTAGCAATTCTTTAATGCCCTCTTTATGTATAGTTAGCCACATGTTCTCTATATTCCAATTTAAGCTCACGGCCATGATGAAACTCATATGAAAAGATTACAATCCAGCGTTCACGTCTCATTAATGTAATGTAAATATCATATGGAAATATGAATGTTCATGGTTCTTAATAAAATTGGATTCTAAAAGTGTAACTCATTGACCTTGCAAGCTAAAGTCCCTTCCAGTGATGCCAGGGCAGAGATCCACTTGGAGGACTGAGCAGTAGACAGCTCTGTCATCGTGGAGCCACGACTGTCATCCACTTGCTCCCACTGTGTCCTCACTCAGAAGCTGGCATTTAAGGCGTATGTTCCTTTTAGCAATGTGTGGAAAATTGTGCTGATCGTGGCCCAGTTCCCAGATTTTGAGGTTTTGTTCTTTCCTGTGCTCTTGGGAAGAACATCAAAAAAATAAAAATTTAAGAAAAAACCCTCCTCGTTGACCAACACCCTATCGAACACCTCAAAGCCCTGCTGTTCTGCAGGCTTGGAATATTCCCAGCCTTGCCCAGCATTCTTTTCTACTCACTTTCTCTACAGTAGTAAGTTGAATCTTTATTTACTTTTTCTTCCTTTACACCCCATAATTTGAGGAAGGCTCAGCTGATATTTTAGCAATTTAATCTATTTGAGTGCATTTTTTTTCTTCCACATATAGAGCTAGCACTTTTGCTAGATATAAAGACTTGTTTTTTCTGTTTTTTCCCCGTGTTTAGTAGACCAAGATAATTCCTAGAAAAAAAATTCTGTAGATTTTGTTTATTACTTCATCTTTGCCAAGCATAGCAAAGGAACAAATTATTGGGCTGCAAAAAGTAATGCATGTTCAAAGAAACATTATGCACCTTCAAATACCTGTTGCGAATCTTTCTACTAAAGGAATATTCTCCCAACAGATCAGGAGTGGACATGATTTATTATTGTTCTGCCTGGCTCTTTTCAAGGTGTTGTGTTTCCTCTGTGCCTGTTTCCTCAGAAAACAAGCAATACTTTCCCACAAACATAAACTGGGCCATCTTGAAACTCACTCAGAAATCAAAAGATTATAGACAGTGATCTTTACCAGTCAACCCCTTTCAGTTCGTTCATGTTTTCTCTAGTTAATATCCTTAAGTATTTCTTTACCTAGTTCTTATATCCAGATTGTGATTCTTCCATTTTATATAGATCTTTGAATATTTAAGGGGATATCTATCAATATTTTTGGTCTATTTTTGAGATTTTTTTTCAAAGCTAGTCACTCTTCTTGAGCAAGTGGAAACTAAAGCAGATGTCCTTTCTTTAGTGACTTCTACAAAGCTAACTGCATCCAGGTGTTCCCCTTTAGCTGCCTGGGACCACCCAACCCTTATTTTTATTTCATATGTGCATCATTCTTTCCTTTAAAACCACCACATTCATTTCTCACATGAAAATTCACTGTTTATCGAGCTTAACTACTTATATTTATTTTGTTTTCACTTTTCTCTATGCTTGATATCAAGACCAAGGCACACTTTTAAATCAGTTCACTCACTATAGGTTTCCCCCCAAAATGAGATTTTTAGAGACAGAATGTTCCAGCTTGGGCTTTTAAAATTGCCTTTCTTAAGTCTTTGTACTTGCAGGGATTTCATTGATATGTTATTTTCCCTCAGTTGAAGTTGATGGCTTCCTCTTTATAAATTAATGGCCACTCTTTTTGCCAGGTTTCTGTAATCAGACCTCTGGAACTACATGGATAGAGTTACATTTTGCATTTTTGAAATTTAAAACTTTAAACAAGTTTCAAAATAATTCGCCCCAGATTCTGTTTGAAAACAAGTAATAGGGACTGACTCAAGACGATGTGTATTTTTCTATATGCTCTGAGTCATAACATGCAGGTATAACTTCCAAAATGAGGTAATGGCTGAGGAATATAAGAACAGGGAAAAGTAATCCATACGTCAGTGCTATAAATGTCTAATGCTTTTTTTTCTTAATTTAAACCAACTCCAGTGGGGTCACTGTCAGTTATGAAGGACCATCTTACACCTTAGGTCAATCAGTGTCAACTGCAGCAAATGCTATTCCTGCTTATTAAGTCTTGTACAAGCCACTCTGAATAATTCAAGGCACCGTTAAAACAACAAAAGTCTAACAATAGCTGATAATCTTTGGATAAGTGTCCGTGATGTAATTTGCAATATGACCTTCACTTTCTTAAGGATTTTTTAGCACTATGCTAGGATTTTTATAATACAGAGCTCAAGTAGTAATTCTTACCTACTTTCAAGTATTTCGAGTAAGACTGTGGTATTAAAAGCTCATTGGCCTGAAGCTTTATCCAAAGTCTGATTTCCTGTATGAAGAAATCAGAACCTAATTTAATATATAACCGAACAGAAACCTAACCTACATTTTGTAACAAACAGGTGAGTTTCAGCCAATCACGAAGAGGTAACGTCACCAAAACACCAGCAGCCAATTCACCACCATGTCGCACCCATTGGGGCAATGAACTGTAGCCAGTCAGGTGCTCTGTGCCCTTCGGGCGGCCTGTGAAAGCTCGGTACCCCATCGTGCTCTGAACGCTGAACCATTTGACTTCTGAAACGTTCTGTGTTCAAGTAAGTAATTCTAAATTTTGGCCAAAGTTGTTTCTTTTAACAATAAGATGCTGAGGTTTTCGGGAGAAATAAAGAAAATGTCATTCCTCCTCTTCTCTGATGTGAAATGAGAGAAGAGAAAAACGAAAGGTGGAATGATGTGTGCATTGCTAGTAAAGTGGGGGATAGCGCTTTGGGTAATTGATAAAATGGGCTTGTTTATCCTTCACAGGAGTTACATAAACTTAGTGCTGCAGTCCTCAGTGCTGTGGGCACCTGCACACTCCTCTGCGGCCTGAGAGCCGGACTATGCTCACTCCCAGGAACACCAGAGGAAGCTCACGTCTTGCAAATCTGCTGAGTGCAAAAGGAGACCTAGGGACACTGAGTCAGCCATATTCTTTTCTTTTCTTAAATGCATGAGTCACATGTGTCTCTCCCACACGTTTCTTTCCTGGGGAGTGGAACATAAAGTCACTGGCTTCTCAGAAAGCCAAAGAAATCAGGATAAAACACCCTCTTCCTGGATAACATAAATATGGATTTAAAGAATGCCTTTGAAACATATTCTTCCCGGCCACTTTCTAGCCAGATACTTTGGAGAGCAGTTGAAAACACGTAAATGTCCTCCTCTAAGCATAAAACCTGAATTAGCTTTAAAATCATCGTTTCAAGTTTAAGAAACGGTTGTGGTTTAGCTGATACTTACTGAGTAAACAAGTGAGTGAATCTTTGACAGGCTACTAGGTCACTGACAAACTGTGTACTTATCTATGTGAGGGTGTGAAGGGAATACTTTTTTTAAAATGTTAAAATGAAAAAAGAATAAAAATGATAACAGAATTTCAAAACAAAATGATAGATTAACAATGGTAAATATATTTTGTGCTGTTATCTTCAAAATAGTTGCTCAGATTACAAGATATAGGCAAGATAAAATAATCAAACAGTGAAAGCTCAAACTGTTCTTTTTGATGAACTAATAGATTAGTTGTATAATTGTGTACAATTATACTACTTATATATAATATATAATGTATAATATATGTTATATATTATAATATATTATATATATGTGTATATTATATATATATATATATATATATATATATATATATATACATACACTTTTTTCTTCTTTCCCTCATCCCACTTATTTCCTTTTGAGCAATTTCTTCCTCTTTCACTTTCACACTATGTATAGTACATTTTGGATTTTATTTACTTTCAGTTTTTTACACTAGGAAGACAATGTGATGTTTATACATGTGAGTCTGATACGTTTCTCTTCTGAGTATGGTCTGTAGTTCCACCCATTTACCTATAAGAGCCTAGAGGTTATCATTCTTTGTAGCTGAGTAGTACTCCATTGTATAAAAATACATCCTTTTTATCCATTTTTAAAAGGTCAAAGTAATTTGGGTCCTTATGTTTGTTCCATTACTTGATTGCAAGCAACTGACAGTTTCTTTGTACTTTCACCCACTCTTTAAAAATGAAAGAGAAATGCTTCATTAAATTAGTGTTACAGAAGATAAAAAACTATATGAACTTTGTCATATAACATATTTTCTGACTGACACTCAATAAATTTAGCATTATGGCTATTAACTCTTATTATCAGGTGGGTTCAATGGCATACACCAGTCATCCTAGCTACTCAGGAGATTGAGACAGGAAGATCATGATTTTAAGACTTGCCTCACCAATATAAAAAGCCCCTATCTCAAAAAAAAAATGATCAGTATCCTTAGAGAGAAATGTTACATTGTGATGTCTTTTACCCTGCTTAAATTTTCATACATGTTAAATGCTTTAAAGACCTGCCATTACTGAAACAATTATCTTACCTTTTTTCTTCACCTGAAGGAGCTATTGCTATTAATGATTGCCTATCTTCAGAAGAGATTTTTTTCCCTGAATTATTTTCCCTACACAGTAAAATGATAATAAATAAAATGTCTCCTAAGATTTTGCTGTTTATTAATGTCACCACAAAAAGCTTGAGACACTTCCTCCAGTATCTAAGCAGATGTATACCCCAGGATAAACAGTGCTGTGAGGGACTGTGTGTCTGCGAATTTCTTTAAGGAACCCATGATAATTGTGGTGATGTGAACTAGACAAGGGAGAGACATAGGACTCAGTCATGAAAAGACAAGTAAAGTGCCCTTTGAAAGGATAACCAGAGGATAAAAAACCATAGTGTTCACTAGTTTCCCTGTGGAAATCACAGGCATAAAATTTCAGTTATTTACTGAACTGCCAACTAAATTGCCTATTATTTGGTAACCTCTGTGTGGGTACATCTACCTGGAGCCGTGAGGGGGCAGATGAAGTGGGAGTTTTAGGTAGGATGTAAACAGAATTCTGCAAACGTTTTTCAGATACAGGATTACAAGACAAGATGATCTTTGTCACCGCCTGAGGACTAGATGTCCTTGGCCAGATATTAGTTCCAGAACATAGCGAGGCAGTGGCTTCCGTGATTATTTTCAGCTTGTGGTTAAGTCGAAGGTGTTTTACTTAGTAATGAACCGATACCCTCAACTCTGCTTCAGGCACTTACGTTTCCACTCAAACAAATATTAGTGAAACCATGGAGGAGCTGGTTCAGAGATTTCTGTTTTATATACTGGAAATACTTTATGAGGAATATGTGCATTATTAAATTAAAAATGTCAATGATTTGAAATACTGTTAAGAGTACTACCTTGTATTCTTCAGTAAAGTATGAAGGAAACTTGAAAATGTTCAGAATATATTTTTTAAAAATTAGGGGGACTGGAAGGGCTGCCTGTCTCTCATATCAGCCAGTACTTTACTATGAGAAAAACAGTGACGTAAGAAGAAGGATAATAGTGATAGTTTTCAAAATCAAGACGTAAAATGCAAAGCCAGTGCACAGATGTGTAGAAAAATCTGCATTATGTGCAAGTACCACTTTAAGAAATCTGAGTCCAATTATAAATGTAGAGTTCTTACAGAATTTCATCGAGAAAATTTAAACCTCTGTCAAAAACCTTTGAAAAGGTAGGTGTTGATGGGAACACCATGAAATAACTTCATTGTAATGAGAATTCTCCTTTATGGACCCCTTCCTGAGCTTGCCATTTCACTGAAGAAATACATCATTTTTGCCTTAAATTTGACCATGCACTATGGAGTATAAGTCATGACTTAGCATTAGCCAGAGCTTGTAGTACCAAGACTTATCTAATTTTGTTTAAAACTAGATTTCAAATTCTCAGATGCAAATGACAGAGCACTATAATAGCATTGCCCTTTAGCTCTAGTTATTATGCTAAAGAAACAAGTCAACAAAAAGAGAAACAATTGCTTTAGATAGAATAAATGCAGCAGAGATCTAGTCTGTTAATTCTTTTAAATTTTAATGATAAATTATTGAAGCAGTACTCAAAACTATTAAATATAGGAAGGGAAAGATGCATAGTATGTTCAGAAACCTTAACATGTCGTATCTGAATTAATGTGTTTTAGGGAATGTATTTTTATTCTATTTTCTAGCAGACTCTTTCAGTAGCATCACAAAGATGTCACTGTTTGCTGATTTATTTCCTAAGCTTGTATATAAATAAACATGGGCATACTAAGAAAGTTACCTGAAGCCATGAATTTACATATGAAATTTTTAGCACTGTCCCTATTTTAGTACACAAAGGACAATGGAATAACAAATCAAATTATTTATTTGTTGATTCATTTATTTACTTGACATCAACCAAATATTCAACTTAATGGTAGTTGTAAAATCTGTACATTCGTAACACTGATCCAATCTTAGGTTGACATTGGTGTTTAAGCATAGTCTTTGGAAATCTTTACTTTAAACACTAGAGAATATAGCAGTGACTCTAGGTGTCCTCTAGCAGTCCACAGACTGCTTTTGTCTGGACTCTCATGGTCATTTGGGCCACAGTTGTCAAGTTATCCCCTTTAATCATACTGAAGACCTGAAAGAGCCCAGAATAACCCTCAGAGAATTGCACAGGTCATGACATACACCCATGACTGGTATCTTATCCTAAGACCAAACTCCTTTATAATACTTCAAATGCTTCCCCATATAGTTGAATCTCCTGAATGAAATTCTAGTTGTAGAACTGTGAGGACACAAAAAGCAGCTATGTAGTTCATAGCTGCAGCACATGCAAAAGTGGATGTGTTAAATGGATATTTGAAAAATACTTCAAGGACATGAGACCTCTGTTTGGGACCAAAATTTCAACATTATATGCAGAACATTATTATGGGCAAAATACACTGAAGTTATTCGTTCAACTCCACTCTAACGCTTACAGCTAGGAGACCACTAAAGAAGGGTCTGATCTCCAAGTCAGTGTCCTGTTGCTCTATAAATTTTGAACTATTTTCTTTATACCTTCTCAAAATGCATAATAAGATTGGCTTTGCCTTTCCCATTTGAAAATCCCCTTAAAGGATGACAAATGGGATGATTTTGGACTATAAAGTCTTGGAAGCAAATGCAGCATGACAGGAAAATCACAAGGCAATATGCTTTCTAGAATAATGACGTTTTAAGTATTTTACGTCTCAAAATAGGAATCTTGAAACATTATCTGTGATAACTGTGATAATTAACCACAAAAAGATAAAGATGATAAATCATTTTAAAAGATCAACATATTTATGGACTCAATAGTTGTAGTAAGAAGAGTGAAAGCACCAACCATAGTGGAAATTTTAGTATCCTTCTCAAAATAAATAAAAATGTGAAAGTAAAGGAAAGTGAGAGTTATATGGTTTTATACCTGGGCATAGAGTTGTATAATTCATTATCACAGACACAGATTTTAATCAAGAGATATTTTCATGAATCATACTTTACAGGCAAGCACTTTCTAAAACATTCTGTAGCAAAAATTAGTAGTAATATGTTTCTTATTAATGAGACATCACATGTAATATTTTGTTTATTTTTAGCTTATTATTGTCTTGTTATGAACAAAGTAGTCTCTTGCGTATTAATGTCTACATATCTCATCATGTCAGTGTTACTGCAGGTTTAATAAAAATCGATGATATTTGAAAAAAATATACAGGAAGTCAGTACAGAACTCTTCTTACTAAGGAGTTGTAAGAAAAATGGATGTTTTAATAAAGCAAGATTTAAATGAGTGTTGTGAAATGCAATGAAACAATTGTATAATTAAGTTCATAACCTGAAATAAATGTGTATGGAAGATTTGTTCAGAGAAATAAATTTAAATCAGTATAGCAGTAAAGATTAGACTAGTGAATTAAAGACTTAACCATAAGATGAAAATTAATGTTTTAAATGCAACCAAATGAATTCAGTGTTTGTCAACTGATTGCGCTTTTGGAAAAGAGGAAAAACATTTGAAAATGCATTCCATCATGAAGTCCTAGAGGATGTCTTCATTATCAATAAAAACAGCCCAAACCTACAAAGTACAACATGAATTCGATTTAATTTATTTTAAAATTAAAAATATTTAAAACCACAAAGAACATATTTTTCAAAAGCATGATTTTTTTTCTAAAAGCAATTTTATTTTGGAAATACAATGCATACCTAAAACTGTGATATAAACTGTTTTTTACTTATTTTGTTTTCATGTAAATGTCTTAATATTTTAAAAATACATTTTATATTTTATATATTGTTACAGAATTCTTTGCGTATGACTTCTGAAAGTAGAAATAACTATCTCACTATCCAGAGACATTTATATTAAAAGCAGCAGTATACCTCCAAGTAACAGTGAAAATCAGATGAGATTCAAGAATAAGAACAATGGTACATGTAGTGGTTAGCTTCTAAGTTTAAATTCAGAATTGTTCCCTTAGTTTCTCTGAAATCTTATGGAGTTGTTGAACTTTGCTTTTGGAGCTGATGTGAAATTTAGTTGCAATATATACAAATTCGCTTTCTCAGTCACCTCAGAAAAGGAAGTTGCTCATTTATTTGTAATCCAAATCTATGGTTTCCAGATTTTGTGACCTTGGGGCAAGCTATTTGTCTCTCCACCCTAATAGCTGGGTGTGACTCTGGCCCAGCAGCCTGCCTGACATTAAAAGGCTGATGATGGTCCTATGCTAAGTCAGATTCTTACTTTGTCCCTTTTTGGCCAGTTTGGAGCTCATAGTCAAGGATTCTTTTCCTTCTAAGGCATTGTTTTCTTTAATAACAAAGTAATGATGTTAAAACCAGGAAATCTCAGTAGCTCTGTCCACTCTATTGTAGAATAAATAGCCTCTGGAAGTAAACTGTAGTACATAAGGTAAGACAATTAAAGTCTAGTTCCTCCCTTCCTCTGCCTTTAATCCTTGTGGGATGCGTATACTTTAAGAGATTCCCATATATATTTTGAAAGGAGTTATGGTTCAAGTAATATACATTTCCCATCATTTTCTATAGTATTTGCAATCAATATTATTTTGATTATTGAGTGTGTATAAAATTGCATGTGATTTGAAAGATTTAACAAATAATAAATATAAAAACTAAGGCAAAATTTTTATTTACCTTAGTAATAGTATGGAGCACCGCAAAAAATTAAAAATAGAACTATCATGACCTAGCAGTCCCACATGTGAAAATCTACAGCGTGCACACCAGATCTCTTTTAGGCAAAAGGGATGAAGTTGCTAACTGTAAATATGAATAAACTTCATGTTTGTTGCAGCATTTTTCACAATTGCTGAGTATAAAAACAACTGAACGAGCAGATCATTAATAGTGCAAGTATAAAGAATAGATGTCATATGTATACACAATGGAATATTACTCAGTCTTAAAAGAGAACCTGCAATTTATTACATGAACAGCCCTTAAGGATATTGTGCTAACTGAAATATGCCAAGCATATGAAACTATGGCAGGATCTCATAAGTTGAATGAATGGAAGAAATGGGAAACTTCAACTCAAACAATACAAAGTTGTAGATATGTAGGTAATGAAACTTAGTGAACAAAACAAGACAATTATTTAATATTAGAGTTTTTTAAAGTAGATTTTAGCAGTTATTGTCACAAAATATGTTAGTGTATGTAAAGTTAGTTTTACACACCCGTTTCACTCAGTACAGATTCTATGTGTACGCCTCAAATAAAATGTTGTAAACCTCAAGTATACACAATAATATTAATTTTTAAGAAATGACATAGTAAATAGAGAATATATTTTATATTATTTAATGTAGCAATTGCCATTTTTGGAAGATGCTAAACTATTTTTATTTGATTTAACAAATTTTGCAGTTTATAAATAAAATGAAAATGACATGACACATAGCCAGATATTTCACATGAAACATTGATAAATCACAGTACCAGAATTAGATGTTAAATATTAAAATATATCAATTTCTAACTAATTACATAACATATGTTTATCACCAGCTTTTGTTTATTAAGCATGCTGGGCCAATTAAAGACTCTTTCAAAATACATTTATTTGAAGTAACTTAAAGATATTTTGGCTGCTCTATTTTTGTCCTATTTCTCATCCATGGATTTTTTTTTAAGAAAACAGTGATCTCTTTGCTTATTAACTCAGTAAAACAAACTTCTTGGGCCACTGTACTATGTGATTAGAGTATAACTGAACAAAGCTTTATTTATTGAAATTGTCATTATTAACTAAATATGACAGAATTCATTTGCATTAACTTGAATGATGTACTTAAAATCAGTTATATTTAAATCATATGAATCAATAGGCAGATATTTGTTAAAAGAATGAATGAATTCATATACAGTTCCACAAAGTCTGCATTGCTCATAGTGCTACATACACAGGAAAAAGGGAGATGTTTGTGTTATTCTTTCAGTTTGGATTTGTCAAAATATGAAAAATATCAGTTGGTTTCCAAGGCTCTCATGTTTCAGGAATGAAACATATATTTTTATTTGTTCATTTTCAGGCAGGGCTTGCAACATAGTTCAGGCTAGTTTTGGACTCAATATGTAGCCCAGTATGGCTTTAAACTCATGGTAATCCTACTGCTTCAGTTTTCCAAATTCTGGGATTTTAAGCACATGTCACTACAACAGGCATCCAAAATGTACCATATTTAAACAGTAGAAAATCAAACTCATGACTAAGTGTCAGAAAGAAATGTATGACTTCATCATGACAGATTGATATATTTATGTATCATAACTTCATCCCATTTACTGACTCTCCTAACCCCCAAATCCTTTCCTATCTCCACATAGTCTGCCTGGTTCCTATCATCTATCTTTTGATTTTCCCCCAAATATGTCATATTTTGGGTTTCTCAAATGATGGAAAATATGCAGTATCTAATTTACTTCAACTAGCATTGAGGTCTCAAGACACATCCATTTCATATGAATGACTCAAATTTATTCAGTAAATATCTAAGTGAAGAAATTTAATTAAATGTAAAGTGGTCTTGTGTGGTGATGTGAAAAATTCAAAGTTTAATTGAGAATTGTGTGTATATATTAGACACATTTTATATTTTGAGTTAAGTTACGTAGTTTTGAGTCATAATAAAAATAGAAATTTCTTCTTTAATTTTTATTTTCTGAAGTGTCCCTTATAATGGACAATGTTTCATTTCTATGTCTTTTTTTATTTTGAAAAGAATAAAACCAAATGAGAAAAAAAAGCATCATTCCAAACAAAAGAGATTGGACATAGTACATAATTTAAAAGCACAATACAAAGTGATCTACAATGGTTACCATGATGTCTCCTGTTATCATCAGTACAATTGCCCATACCATCAGGTACAATAAATTTGAACATAGCAGTATGGAATGAAATCAATAAAAACAAAACATTGGACACATTATAGAACTTTAAAAGAGGATAAAGGTCAAACTAGAATGTGTATCATAGTGAATCTTATTGTCTTCAAGGTAGTTGCCTATACTCTCAGACTGGATACTATCAAACATAACAGATTTGAATGAAATCAGTCAAAACAAGACAGTAAAAGCAATACAGGATTTCAGATTAAGTTAATAGGAAATTAAAAATGGTTACTGTAGTATATCCTGCTATCATTGGAATAGCTGTCCATGCCATCAAATCTAATACAAGTAAACAAACTGGAACAGAATATAAACAAACTAAACAGAGTGATGAAAAAATATGGGTTTCAAATCATGATACAAGATTAACAATGTGCTCTGCCTTCCCTTTTTAGACAATTGCTCCCCTTTCACTTTCACAGGGTACATTGTACATTTCGTATCCCACTAACTCTTTTAGTTTTTAGATTAGGGAAGCAACCCACTATTTACCTAAGTGGTTCTGAACTTTTTACCCCTGAGCTTGGTCTCAAGTTGTATCCATTTACCTACAAGCACCTCAAATATTTTCTTCCTTATAGCTGAGTAATTCTCCATTGTATAAAAGTGTTATGTCTTTCCACCCAATCTGCAGGTGCGGGGGAGCTACCCCCACTTTTATCTGTTTCCTGTCACATAGAGCATTATTTTCTCATCTTTGACTTCCAGTGCATAAACCCTTTTTCAGGTTAGCTATATTTCATATGTAGAGCATACTGGTGGACACTATTTCCTGATTCACTCTGCCTGTGTTTTTTTTATTAGTGTATTGAGGCCATTGATGTTAGCAATTATTGCCAACTTTTTCTGTTTCATCTCTGCTATGCTATTTTTCTGCTGTTGGTTGTCTACTTTTCCCCTTCATTCCACTGTCTGCCCTGTTCAGTTAACCTCCTCTGTACTGTTCTTGAAACCATGGTCTTTTTTCTCTCTCTCTAGAATATCCTTCAGTATTTTTTTATGGCTGGATTGGTGGTCGTGAACTCCCCCAGGCCCTCTCTGTCATAGAAGCATCTTATTTTCCCATTAATTTCAAGAGTTAATTTTGCAGGATACACCAATTTGGGTTGGAGGTTATTTTCTTTCAGGTCTTGGAACACTTTGCTCCAAGCTCTTCCTGATTTGATGCTTTTTGTTGAGAAATCTGTCATGATTCTGATGGTTTTTCCTTTATAGGTGATCTGTTTCTTTTCTCTTACAGCTTTTAATATTCTGTTCATGTGTTGAATTTCTGGGATCTTGGTTATTATGTGTCTGGGTGAAGATCTATTTTGGTTATAGCTGGCTGGAGTCCTGTATACCTTATATATCTGTATATCATTTCCTTTTTATATTCTTAGGAAGTTTTCTTTAATTATATCTGTAAATAACCTTTGTATTTTATTTGTGTTTACCCCTGCTTCTTGATTCACATTTTTTATTCTTATGTTATAGATCCTCTTGTCATCTTCTAGCCTTTGTATTTTTACATCCTTTTTATTTTTAAGATATCTTTCCTGTCATGATCACACATTGCAAACCTGTCTTCAAGTTTTGATAGTCTACCATTAGTTTCTTTTAAGCAGATTTTCCAGCTTTCAATGGAGCTTTTAATTTCCTGGTATTCTCTTTGAGTCTGTTTCATGTATTCTAGATTTTTTTTAGACTCTTCATCAAAGGTTTCTTTCCTTTATCTATGCCCCTCCATTCTTCCATCTGTGTCTTCTTGAGAGGTACTCAGCATTTCTTTTATTATTTTTCTTATATCTTCCTTTACTTGTATTAGAATTTCTGTTTTTAGCTCTTTTATAATGTCATGAAGATAACTCTTTATGTCAGATGCTGTTTTTTCACACACCACAGGTGTGCAACTCTGATCCTTCTGTATTTACCTCTCCTGGGTCAGTACTATTTGCCTTGGTGGCTGGAGACTTCTTTTCGTTTCTTCCTCTGTCATGTTTCTGGTTTCTTTCAGAGAAGTGGATAATGTGGGTCCCTAGAATGTCCTGTATGGCCTAAGATTACTGTGAAGCATGCTGGCTAGTGATTGCTGCCCTCCCCAATCTGCTGATGACCACAGAAGTATAAGCAGGGCAGGGCAGGCTGGCCCCTGCCTTCTGAGCTGGTCAACTACTGGCAGTCTGCACCACATGAGAATGTGCCATGTGGATGGGGCCAGTTAGGTATATTTTCAAGGAAACCTCATCCTCGGCTATTGGATCTTGCACAGGGGAAGGCCTCAGTCCAAGCAATTCTTACCAATCTGCTCTGTGCTAGGAGTGGCTGAATGAAGCTGCTGCAGTTCTGGTTCCAGGTTTGTTCTGCCCGACTACAAAATGTTGCATTGCCCATCGCCCACTCTCATGGGAAGACTAATTTCCTCTGACTCACAATGAGCCATATGGATCTTCAAACTGAGTGGTATTCTCTACTCTACCACTGCCCTCAGCACCCACATCCTGCCATGGAGACCTGAGGCTCACCAGATCCCAACTTCACTGTGACCCTGTGTCTTTGGATCCCAGTGGCAGCTCATATCCAATGGGACTAGCTCCAGTGAGAGCACATCCGGCTACATCCTTCAGTCCATGATTTTCTTTTCTTTTTAATTTTCCCCTTTAGTTTCTTCCCGGGTAGAGAAGATCTGTCTCCTTCCATCTGGTCTTCTCCAGGATGTTTCATTCCAGCATCTGAGCTGTTTGTCTCAGAGAGGCTCTTTATTTTGCTGCTTATTGATCTGCCATCTTCCCAGATTCTTCTCATGCCTATGTCTTTTACTCTGAACAGCTACTGGGAATGTAACAGTATATAATATGTTTCTTGCTTCTCACTAGCCTGTTTGAAACTGTTTTATAATTTCATTTTTCTGTTTAAAATTAAAAAAATAAAGAACAACTTTAATAGCTGAAGGCATATTTTTCTTTGATGCCTATACAGAAGCAGTTACTTTTGGAATACTTACTCCCTACAGAGTCTGCTTACTCAGCGATAAGTTATCATACATTCATGAATTTATAATCCAAATTGATATATCTGTATACAACAATTGACATTTTCATAAATAATTTAGTTTTTCTAACCTCATCGGTATAGACTTGTCGAGCACTACGTAATATAAAGCATTTCCTGACATTATTTCTTGATGTTAAGCTTCCTAATTCAGTTCTCTTAAAGGATAAATTTCCATTATATTCTTAGCTTATATATGAGGCAACAGTTTTGTGATACATCATTGTTTTACGGTTGTATCACTGTACTTAAAAACAAGTCTCTAAACAATAAAAACATATTTTAATAATTTGCAACTCATGAATATTATCGTATTTTTCTACTCTCTGGGACTTCATAGAATCAGAGATTCTTAGCAGGGTATGTTCATACATTTCTGTCATGTGATGGCTCTGGGAATCTGAGACAGGAGTATCATAAGTTTGATCCAGCTGGGTAATTTAGAAGCTTAGCAAGACCATATTTCAAAAAAGTAATTAGACAGACAGACAATGAGTGCAACTCCATGTGAAGCATCACGAGAAAAAAAGGATTTATTTAATCCAAGAGAATGCAGTTCACAAATTTAGTTTTGTTCAGCTGAGAAACAGTTTTCTGGTCTGTACAACCTCATGTTGACTTTAGATGAGTAACTTGCAGTTATGGAGGTTCAAGGTGATAGAGCAGAATGTCTCATCCTCAAGAACCTTAACAAAATTCAGGCCCTGTTAAGACTCTGAATAATGGTCTCCTACATTCTAGTGACTTTAAACACCCTTACTGATGTAGTCCAAAATCATGAAGAAAGTTGCATAACACAAGAATGTAGGACCAGGCCCTAGTAAAGAGTTCAGACAACTGATGTAATTAGTGCATCAAAGCTTTCTACGTTCTTATAGAAGATATAAAAAAGGGTTGCACTGAAGTAGGATAACAGATATGTATTGAGGAAAGCTAAAACTATTATTATCAATACAGAATTAAGAGTATTTGGAATTTTATTTATTGTGAGGGATCCAGTTGACTTATAAGTAAAAGATGACTGAGATTTCCATTATGGGCATTAAGCTTCCTAGAGTTTTAGAAAGATTTATGTAAGCTGGGCAACTCAAACAAGTGACGTTGGTCTTCCCAGGATTTTAAACACTAGAAGTTCAGAGGTCTGACAGAGTATACTCTCTGGGAACCCTTGGGAGCAATCATTTCCTTGGCCCTCCCAGCTTCTGGGTTTTGCTGGCCACTGTTGGCATTCCTTGGTTTGTAGAAGGTTTGGGGAACTCTGCCTCTGTTGTCATAGTGCTGTCTCTACACAGAGTATCCTGCTGTACTCCCAAAGGCTGCTGTCTGTATGTCTGTGTCCCCATTTCCCTCTTCTCATAAAGCCTCCACCAATGTCAACTAATAATCAACCCGACACCAGCCTGACCTCATTTTAACTAACCCTTCTATATCAAACGTATTTCCAAATAAATTCATGTCTTGAAGTCCTGAAGGTTAGGACTTTGCCATCTGTTTTGGGGAGTTAAGTTCAACCATAATAGGAATGTTAGTAATCAAAATAGTTTATGGATAAGGAAACAAGATTATTCAGAGATGATGTAAATTTGACTAAGAGCTGTTTGAATTTAACCTGTCAGAATAATTTCTATGGTTTTGAAAAACTGAATACACATAAAAATGTGAAATTGGTTTAGGGAAAAATCTGGAGTCACTGAGAGAAACATAACATTTTCCAAGTTAAAACTTTTCCATAGGAGATTGGGTAATAAATCTAAAGACCAATGGAAAACAATAGGTGCACCAACCTAAAAGACCTTTTAAATAAGAGTGTTAGAGGCATAGGAATAGATACAAAGTTGTATAGGACCATACAGTTAGAGGGGAATTTATCTGAATAGACTTAGTAATAAAGATTTGCCAGGACAGAATTTAGAGCAGTTAAACCTAGTGAAATTGTGATGATTGTTAAATTTTAAAATAAATCTAAAATTAAAAATACTATTTTTATTATTTTCAAATTAAAGAATATTTTACTCATAAACTTTAGAATTATAACATGGTACTTAATATCATTTGACCAAGGAAAATCTCAACCAAAACTTTATGAAAACCATTTATCTGATTTTTCTACTAAGAATCATGAAGGCATGGCGCTAAAGAAAGCAGGCTTAGTTTATTTTAATTATTGAATTTTAGTTAACAGAACATATGGCAGATTTTGAAGAGTAAATATTCCCTTGAAATGCCTAATTTTAGAGAAATATCCACTGAAACTCAAGTTGAAAGTAAAACATAAAAGGAAATACATTTCATTGTAGTTTTAATAAAAAGAATATTTTTTGGAAGATAACACTTTTCTCAGTATTTCCAATACAAACTTCATTACTGGGAAGCACATTACACAAAGGAAATAGGGAGAATACATTTGAGGCCAGGCTATAAAATATAACTTTAAATCCTGGAAATACCTTAAAAAATAAGCAAACCATTTAAGACAAGCCATATGAAAACCAAATGTCAGTAGCTCAAATGCTGAATTCAGAAGTTATTATTTTTTTTGCAACTACCTTTCCAAATGTGTTTCTTAACAATATTAACAATTGCTTGAGCTTTTATGTTATTTGTAAGCAATTCTATTTGGAATACCCTTTTGGCATATAAGCTATGGGATTAAAATGAGTAATGATGCTGATATTGTTAAAAAAAACAAAAGTAATTTTGTGGTATTTAGTGGGAAAACATGAGATTAACAGGCAGCAGAAATAATGAGTTGCCTAATTTAGTAGAAGTTAATCTCTTGTTTGAAAAATGAAAATACTAAAAATCTGCTTATACTGTTGCTATAAATGGTAGCTAGCATGAGATAAAATATTTGATTTACAAGCTCAAAAATTGTTATCTTTAACCTTTCTACTGAAAAATAGCATGTTTGCCATTTTTATAACAAAGACAACAATACTATAGAATCAGAGTGAATTGACTTTTGTATATGGTTAATTATAAATGTAAGTAAAAATCCACAATCATTTATGTAATACTATTATTATCTTCCAAGCTATCTCTAAGAATATTTATGATTAATATACTTTTATAACTGTTATATCTCTTGACAGATACATTTTTAAGTTTTATTTTCTTTCCTGTGTTTACAGTGGTTTTGATATTCTTAAATGTGTGTTTGAAAGTAAATACAATTTTTCATAGGTGGTTACATCTACATAATGTAAGTAATTGTATGAATTATTCCCATATAAATTAGGAACTTCTTAAGGGTTGCTTGGTTATAAAACCATGCATGTGAAAAATGAGACAACAGGATCAAAGATCCTCTTCCAAGGAATGAAAGATTCCAATATTTCAAGGAATGAAAATGCTGAGTAAAAGGAAGCTGTGTTTGTACTTGTACCACTTTTCTTTCTGCCAGAGGGTTTTCTGGGGTTTCTACTGCTGGAAAAGAGCCCAGGTCACTCCTGGCAGATGCCCCATGACTGGGGCAGCAGCTGGTTCTGATGCTTATATGTTGATTACCCTCCAGATGGCATTAAAAGATGAAGTAATTATGAATTATTATAGAAAATTAGGTTTTCGATTTTGACAACATGAAGAAAACAAACACAAACTCATGATACTTCCTAATTGAAGTCATTAAGGATTGATCTTCCATTTAATATTAGTAATGAATATATTTTAAAATAAGCACTCAAATCCTGTCACTGCATACTTTTAAAAACATGTATTAAATATTATACAGTAAATCCAGTATCTTGTCAGGCCTTGTGAAGATACGACAAATGCCTGTTCAGAGTTCTCCCATCCTTGAAAAGTCTCAGACTTTCTCTGTTTGGACACAAAAGTTTATCGCCTGAAAGGTTCATTAAAAAGAAAGACATTGCCTCAAATTCTCACACTAAAGAACTACTTGCTGTGAATCTTGATTATAGCACACCTGCACAGTATTTTCTCAACAAATACTTAAACATATTATCATTAAATGGAAGCAGTAAACTTGGCAAATTCACATTAGCTTCGTGAGTTTTGAATAACTTACCATTATTGTCAAGATCTCATTCAAACATGCATTGATTCAATAAGTTTGGAGATATTTGATATGTATCTAACACAAGAGTAAGTGCCTTGGAGAACAAAAGTCGATGAAATTACCTTTATATTTTCAGATGCCTAGAAACCTAATATAATGGGATAGTAATAACTAAACAGCGTCTCAGTGACCAGAATATGGCAGATGACTCAGTAAAGACTTCCAAGAGAAAGGCAGATACAAGTGGCAATGTAGACATCTGTGCACCAAAATATTTTAAGTATATGTTACTGTTTTGTGAAAATGAAAATTAGAAATAATCCCCTATTAGGCAATATGTTATGATACAGTAGATTAGGGACAGTAAACATGGACATAAACAACACATAATATCTTTCTTTGAGAAGTTCGATGTCTAAAAAAAATCTATATAAGTGATAACCTTACCAATGATGATAAAAATGCATGTATTAAAATTATGCATATACTATATGCACATACATATTATCAGTCAGTTTTCTATGGCTGTTACAAATACCAGAGAAAAATCAACAAACAAACAAGGAAAACATTGATTTTTGCTCACAGTTTTGGAGATTTCAGGCAATATTCTGTTGTTCCTCTTGCGTTTTGCAGTGTGACAAGGTTATAAGTCCCTGGGAAAAGCAATTGGTAGAGCAACCTGCTCACTTCATGGCAGCTCAGATGCAAAGCAGAAATAGGAGCCAGGGTTTTAACATCTCTTTCAAAGGAACACTCAGAAATCTAGGGCTTCCCCTGAGGGTCCACCTATTAAAGTCTCCACTTTCCAGTGGTACCAAGCTGGGGACTGTGGGAGAATGTCTTTACCACACTGCCTTGTGGGGGTGTCTTTCATGACCCAAAGTATGGCATAGATATATAAGCATAATTATGATTTATAAAATGCATGGATTCAGATTCATCTGTTTCATAAAAATTATGATGACATTGTCTAAGATATTCTAATTGTGTAACTAATTGTTCGGTCTTGATTATAACACACAACCATTAATGTTTTCTCAATAATTATTTAGAAAATACCATTGAGTGGAAGCAGCAATCTTATAAATACACATCAGCTTGTTCTGTTCAATTGTCTATGATGAGGACATTCTTACATTATTGATCAGATCCCCAAAGCACATAATATGACAGAAAGAAGTAAAATTTTATTCTAAGAATAGATAATCAAGTCTGTCCAAAAAGATGGAGATTATTTATTCAAAGTAGAATGGATTTCCTTGTTGAAGAAATAAATTTTAGTTACAAAGTTCAGATGTGGCTTGACTGTGACCCTCAAGGGCTCCTAGGGGAAACTTGGTCCTCAGTGGACTAGAACAGATTGTAGAGACAGTGAATTTGTATCAATTTAATAACTAGTTGGATATCAATAAAAATTAAGTTGCTCCTTATATGAACCAGATAAAGTATACAAATTGAATATTATTTTAGAAATGTTATGACCTATATTTTAGCATTTTAAAATATAATTTTAAAGCCTCATGTCTATTGTCATCAGGAACACACTTATCATTTATCAACAGATTGGATTAAAAAAGAAAAGTTTTCCACAAACTCTTACTCATTTAATTTAATATAAATCATTTATGAAAACTTTATCTTTAAAGTAAATAAGTTACATATATTCCTCTTGAGGATAGTCATATAATAACAATATGAACTATATCTTTTTATTTAAGAGCTTTAAATGAAAACAAGATAAATTTGGGAAATTTGTGGGATAGGGATATTAAATTATCTTCTGAAATATTTCACAAAAGACAATTCATGAATAGTAATTATATCATTAAGATTTTATTAAAAACAATACTGAAAATTATAATCAATACTTTCTTTTAAACAACTACTTAGTAAAGTTGTACAAGTTCTTTGTAGGATTTTTTTAGGAGACATAATTTCCATCCCAGATATACTATTTTCTCTAAACTTTGAGATTCTTCAAATAGTTGCCTTCTTCAAAGGCAATGACAACTATTTCCCACACTTTATCTTTTGATACTACAAAACATATGAAAGAATGACATAAAGTAAACATATAGTTTGGGTAAACTTAGAAAAATTTGTAAATTTCTCTGTAGTATTACTATTAATTTTTATAAACATTTTAATCTATGCCTTTGGAATTTTAATTCTACTGTGACGAATTACTCACTTTCCTGAGAGATGTGTTTATGTTATGGACATTTACACCATAATGCCCAAGTATTTCTTTATTAGTTATTGATAACTGTATTCAGTTTAAAGAGCTTTGTTAAATATTGAAACACATTTAGCCCACTGGCTCAGGATTTGGTATCTTAAGTCATTACTGCATGAAAGACAATAAGGTGGACCACTGTAAAAAAGATTTATAGATGTCTTTCCCAACCCTGCTAACCTCATTTTAAGTGTGCTGCTTCTGTGTAAGGAATTCTCACACATCCTTATATTTTATGCATATTTCTCACTTTTCCACCTAGAAAATGAATTTTGGAAAGATCATTGTCTTGGTTACTTTTTTGTTGCTGAGACAAAATACCAGACACCCACAAGTTAAAAGAGGAAAGGTTGATTGTAACTCACACTCGGAATAGGTTTCATTCTCTAGTCATCTGACCCCTAAGCAGAACAGCAGAGCAGAAGGGCATGTGAGAGGAGAAAGAGTTCATGGCTTAGCAGGCAGCTAGCAGCCATCAACGAGCCTTGATTTCTTTTTTTATTTCACTCAGGCTAATAGCCCATTAATAGGTGTCACCCACACGCAGGGTCGGTCTTCTCCTTACCTGCTTCCAGAATTATGCTAAACCAATCAGGCCTAATCCAGTTATCACACCCATGATTCAGCTGCATTCAGTAAGTCCATGTCTGAGGGCATGAGGTCTGGAGGAGAAATGCATATAAGCTGTAACAACTGTAGACTTACAGATGTAAAAGAATGGAATCTCTATTCTAAATGAGGATACCAATATAAAATATAACTGTAGGTCACATAAACATTGTACATACTTTTAAGTATTGTTAAGCAAATGCCCATATATCATAAAATATTTGAGAAGGGCAACAATTTTAGATCCAAGCATTTCAGAGTAAACCATTTTAGAGTTTCAACAGATTAGATCAGACTCTATATATTATGGAATAAAACCATAAATTGTTATAGAATTGGGTTAGGAATTGTACTTTCTTTTCTCAAGTAGCTGTATTAATACTTGATTGTTTTGAACCTACTTCATTTTTATTTTGACATTCTGAAAATTGTTCATGCCTTCTGATTAAGCTTATCATGTAATGAGACAAAATATTTTAAAATGAAGAAATAGGGAATAAATAAAATAAGGGCAGAAAAATATGACAGTTGTGGAGTCAGAGTAGTGGCAAAGTAAAAGCTATGAAAACAAAACAATTAACAATACCTGTAATGGGCAGATTGTCTGCTTATCATATTTTTAAGGCACAAAATAAATTTTCATTCATAATCAAAATGATAAATAGCTACTTAATACACACAGGCATTTCTCAATAGCATATTTTAAGTGATTTCTGGTATAGCTGACACTCTGTAATACAGAGGTGGATACACTGCTCAGCATCCTATAGACATTAGCATGTTTCCAGAGTTCCTTACCTTATCATCTCTCAAAATAGGTTGATGGCGTGATGCCAGAGATTGCTAAGTGCACACCTGCAAAAGGTTTAAATAAGCATCTCTGTCTTCTACTGCTATGGCTTAAAGCAAAAATAAAAGTAAGACTTCAGAGCAGACTGAAAGACTGTGTCTTGTAGGAATATTCAATGAATACTAATTTTTACAGCAAAGAATTTGGTAGGAACTAGATGGATTAAAGTACAAGATATGTTATAAATTTAGCTAAATACTTAAACTAAGGAGACCAAATACTTAAACTAAGCAAGTTGAGGGTAAATCTTTTTAGAGTGCAGAATGGGGAGGGGTAATAGCTTTCAGTACCACTAATAATGCTAAGCAGTTCTCCAAATGCTAAACTTGCAAATGATGAATAGAAAAATGTGTAAGTTGCTATAATTTTTGTCTACCTTTTCACAAATTACTGCAAATTAGTCTCAAAATCATTTAAATTCTTTTTATCTGTTAAGTATCCTTGTTCTTGGTTCTGTATGTTTCTCTCCTGTTTAACATTTGAAGTTTTTTTTAAATTTAAAGTATTTTTTTGATATCTAAATCACATACCTTGTTTTAGTTTCTGTTTATAGCTAATATAATTTCTAATCTTTTTCTTCCTTCAGTTCATCAAATTTACATTGATCTTTGCTAAATAAGTTTATGTATATTGTTTTTATTCTTTTCACAGGGGTTATTAATTTTTCAATTTGGTTTAAATTTAGTTACAAATTGCTTTCTATTTCAGAAACTGCGTTATTTATATTTCCAATTTAAAAATCAAAACTAAACAGATACTTTTAATGCTGTTATTTTACATAAAGTTAATACTTTTACATCTATATTTAGATTTTCATTCTTATTAAAGTTGCAACTTTAGAATGATTTTATTAGATAATTATTTTAAAATCATTTTATTTTTTCCCCAGAGGAAAACAATTTCTTCAGTTGAGTTTTGTTTGTACTTCTAAATGCTATTATTTGTTTTAACCATTTAATTGAATGCATAAAATCTTTCTGAAAATTTTAATGGGATCACTGTCCTATACCTGTTTTTGTGAAATTAGACATAAAAGTTTTAATAAAGACAGTAAAAACTCTTTTGCAAAGTTAAGATAAATACCACACCAAATATCCACCCATACTAAATATTAAAAAATTTAATGATTGTGCCAATCAGCCAGAGATTTAGTAAAACACCTGACTGGCAAGTGTGAGGTCCTGAGTTCAACTCCTGGTAACAACAAAAAAAAATTGTGCCAATTAATCTTAATAAAAATTGCTTGAATCAATAGACTCATGGGGAGACTGGATGACGGTGATATTGTATTAATCACTATTTCCCTAACCGGAACAAGCTGACAGTAGTGGCGGACTCTGGCAGTGTGACAGTGAAAGACACACTCTTTCCTGCTCGGCCTCCCAGATAAAAGGAAGGGAGCAGCTTCATGCCACCGAGCCCTCCGCCGTGATGTCTTTGCCCTGCAGCCAGCTGTCTCCGACTGACACCTTTGCAACTGTGAAGCAGAATGCACCCTCCTCACTTAACTTGAGAATGTCATGAATTGTGTCCTAGCAATCCACAGTGGCCAATAAAAAGATGCATGATTTCTACTATTTTGTTTAGTTGAAAATTTTATGGTTTTTATTTAAAATTAAGTTTACTGGTACATTTTAGGTATATGTAATGATCACATTCATTATATTTTGTACTCGTACATAATATAAACTGATTCTTGTTTTGTTCCCCATTTCTCTACCCTCCCTTCAACTCCTCTCTGCCCCTCGCTATCTACAAAATTTTGTCTATATTTTTAAATTTTTTCTCATCATTTTTATTTTCTCTTCCTTCCTTTTCCTCTCCCTAATTCCAGTTACCATTTGAACATTTTCTTCCTGTTTCATAAAATCTGTTATATATTTTGGTCCTCATTTACACTTTCAGTTTCTCACACCAGAGAAACACTGCAATAGTTATATATCTGTATCCAGTTTATTTCACTTAGGGGTCTAGCCTCAAGTTGCATCCATTTAACTAGAAATGGCTAGAGCTTATCCTTTTAGCACTACTACTTTCCTTATAGCACAGTAGTATTCCATTCCATAAAAACCCACATCTTTCTCCATTCATCAGTTGATGGGTATTTGGACTGTTTCCAAGACTTAGCTATTACAAACTGTGCTGCTATAAATATGCATATATCACTACAGCAAGATGCTTTTAATTCTTTCAGAAAGATACTAAGAATAAGAATACCTGGAATCTCATTAAAAACCTTTTGCAAAGTAAGGTAAAGTACCAACAGAGTGAACAGAATACCTATAATGTAGGGGGAAATTGCCAGTTGTTCCTCAGATAAAGGACTATTATCTAGAAAAAATAACGCAAAAAATCACCCCCCCCCCAGTTTAAAGACCCAATCCAAAAATGGGCATCTGAAATGAACAGACTTTTCCCAGATAAAGAAGTAGAAATTGTGAATTCAGATAGGACAAAACGTACAATGTCATTGACCATTTGAGAAATGCAAGTTAAAACAACAGATTCCATTTCACCCCAGAAAGAGTGACTTTCATTAAGAAATCAACTAGTAGCAAATGCTAACAGGCTGTGGGGAAATACGAACCCTTCTCTACTGATGGGAGTGTAGGTTGGGGCAACTACCATGGAAATCAGTGTGGAGATTCCTCAAAAATACTAGGAATTTTAAATTTTAATTCACAAGGAAGTTACCTTTGACTGAACATAAAAACATTGGGTAATACAGTTTTTCAATTTTATAGAAATACTCTTTATTGTATAGAGGGGAATCTATTTTATTCTTTATTGGTGAAAATCCAAATATTTGCACAAATATCTAGGAGTAGGTAGATGTCTAGTCCCCAATCCTTTTTCCTGTAATTCGGGCCCCTCTCCATGATGGTGACCCTTTAGAGCTTTCAGTGACACAAGCAGCACCCTTCAATGATACACGCATGTCCCAGCTTCACCACCAAGAAGCCATCCATTCTATAGTAGGTCTATGAATTTAAGCTGTAAGTTTCTTTGAACTCTTCTTTAAAATGTTCAAACTCCTACTTCTGCACTGAGCATGTAGTCTATCTGGCATATACTAAATATATGTATTCACAATTAACACTTATGAGAAGACATAGTGCATGTGACAAATAGAATTGAGCCTTCTCATATTTTATAAGATTTAGTGATTCTTTTGATGCTGGACAGAAAACAAAGACAGAGAAATGAATGGTGTTTTGTTGTTGTCATTGCTAGAGTCTTGCTTGCTTTGTGTTGTCCTTTCCTCTTCCAAAGAAGAGAAGGCTACGAGACCGGGCCACATACTCAGTGTCACAATGATAGAGGGGAACAGACAGCTGGAGCCTTG